>RJWJ010030456.1:0-19909 GCA_004363605.1 Indri indri | reverse complement strand
CCACCATAACAATAGTTACTTCATATCAAGTATCTAGTCAGTATTCACATGTGCCCGGTTGTCTTATGCATTTTTTATAGTTTGTTTGACTCCAGACCCAAATAAGTCCATACATTGCATTTAGGATGTTTCTGAAGCCTGTTAGTCTATATTTACCCTCCATCTCATTTTTCTTTCTTGCAATTTGTTGTTGAAGAAACTGGACAGTTTGTCAATAAGAGTTTCCCATAACCTGAGTATTGCTCAGTGCATCCTCATGGTGCAGTTTAACATGTTCCTCTCTCCTCGGTATTCCCTGTAAATTGGTAGTTAGAGCTACAGCAAGGCTGTCCAATAGAACTTTCTGCAGTGATAGAGATGATCTATATCTGTTCTGTCCAATATGATAGCTACTAGCCCCATGTGGCTACTGAGCACTTGAGACGGGGCCAGTGCAACTAAGGAGCTAAATATTCAATTTTATTTCATTGTAATTCATTTAAATTGATATAGCCACGTGGGGCTAGTGACTACTGTATTAGACAATACAGATCTAGAGGCTAGAATAGAGTTGGTTTTGCTTTGTTTTGTTTTCAAAACTTCTTCAGGTGGTGGTGTGTACTTCCTCATCTGCCACTGTATTTAGTCCAGATGTGTTTCTTCTTGTCTGCAGTCTGCCCTAGTGGTGACTGTGCCTCTATGGCACAGGCCACAGGGTGGCAGTGCCGGCTTGATCTCTGAGGAGGCCACCAGCACCATGGACACGATTGCTTAGCCAGAACCCAGCTACACAGCAAATTTCCTTTGCTGTTTTGTTGGACTCCATCATGTTTCCTTCACAAAGTTTATAAAATCATGGAATTCGAATGTTTCTTCATTTTTCAGATGAAGAAAATGGGACAGAGAGAGCAGCAGGCTGCTTCTGCACACTGTGTCCTCCTCCCCAGTTGAAGAACCCCTCCTGAGAACCCCTTGAGAGGATGGGAGAGGTAAAAAGTTACACAGCTAGTAATGGCAGAGCACACATAGAACTTAAATCTGTCTCCTAATGGCCACACCAGTGTTCTTCCTTCTTTCTTCTATCAACACGATGAATTTCATGATAGCTTTGCTGATGTTGAGCCATCTTTGCATTCCTGCAGTCATCCTGCTTGGCCACAACATTGTAGCATCTTATATGCTGCTGGATTCAACTTGCTAATATTTTTTTTAGGATTTTTGGATTTGTGTTCATAAATGAGTTTAGCCGATTTCTTTCTCTTCTTGTTATTGTACCTGTCTCGTTGACTATCAGAATTCTAATAGCTCCATAAAATGAACCAGGCAGCTTTCCCTCTTTTCTATTTTCTGCAAAAGTTTATGTAAGGAAGGATTTTCTACTTTTTTTTTTTTTTCTGGCAGTGGTAAGAGTAGATTTTTTTTTTCAATTTTTAAGTTTTTTTTCCCTTCTCTACTCTGAAGGAATCCTATTTTTTGAATATTGGGTAAAACACATCCATGAAATTGTCTGAACCTAGTTCCCTTCCTTCCATCCTTTCTTTTTTTCTTTATTTTGTGGAGGTAGGGTAGGGGCCCTGGGAGAGATATCTGACATTCTGTTTCTTTCTTTTTTGTGTTTTTGGCGACAGAGTCTCACTCTGTTGCCCGGGCTAGAGTGCCGTGGCGTTAGCCTAGCTCACAGCAACCTCAAACTCCTGGGCTCAAGCAACCCTTCTGCTTCAGCCTCCCAAGTAGCTGGGACTACAGTCATGTGCCACCATGCCCGGCTAATTTTTTCTATATATTTTTAGTTGTCCAGCTAATTTCTTTCTATTTTTAGTAGAGACGGGGTCTCGCTCTTGTTCAGGCTGGTCTCGAACATCCAACCACGTTCCTCCCACCTTGGCCTCCCAGAGTGCTAGGATTACAGGCGTGAGCCACCTCCCCCGGCCTGTTTCATTTTTTAAAAAGAGGTTATTGGGCCGGGCACAGTGGCTCATGCCTGTAATCCTATCACTCTGGGAGGCGAGGCGGGAGGATTGCTTGAGCTCAGGAGTTTGAGACCAGCCTCAGCAAGAGCAAGACCCCGTCTCTACTATAAATAGAAAGAAATTAGCCAAACAACTAAAAATAGAAAAAATTAGCCGGGCATGGTGGCACGTGCCTGTAGTCCCAGCTACTTGGGAGGCTGAGACAGGAGGATCGCTTGAGCCCAGGAGTTTGAGGTTGCTGTGAGCTAGGCTGATGCCATGGCACTCCAGCCCGGGCAACAGAGTGAGACTCTGTCTCAAAAAAAAAAAAAAGAGGTTATTGATTTATTCTGTTATGCCATTTTTTATTGTATTGATTTTATTTTACATCTAAAAGATTGTCTCTTTCATCTCATTTTCCAACTTAATGGGCATAAAGCTGTTCATGGTGATCACACGTGATTTTCAGATCTCTTCAGCATACTTTCCTCTTTACCATGCTGACTCCTGTCCCATCCTCTGCCACAAGGCCTGCATAGTGACTTCACAGTCATGATTCTGAATGCCAACCCCAGATGTACAGTAAATGTATATTGTCCATTTATTGATAAGACAGGAAGTATTAACCAGATATGGTGAGAAAGCCACAGATCTTAGGGCTTGCAAAGGGCATTTAGTTTAGTTCCCCTCCCATGGGAAACACAAATCTGCATAAAATACGGCTTAGTTTTGTCACTGCCTTGCTTAAGAACGTCCCATTAACACTGAATCTAAATTGTTTGGCCAGGCTCTCAGGATGCTATGGAATCAGCCCTCTGCAAATCACTGTGCCCAGTATCAAACTTAGAGCCATGGAGAATGCCAGAGACAAGGGCACCCTTCAAGGGGTGCCTACAGTTAGTTGGGAAGTCATGATAACACAAATGAGACACATTATTTTGCTAACATGTAAAGTACCATAGATACAGACAGCAAGGAATGATTGGACAAGAGGAGAGTTGGACTAGTCCCAGGGGCCAGGAAGAGAAGAGTTAGGCAGGGCGAGCATCAAGAGAGGATTAGGGTCGGGCAGTGCAAAGGCAATTTATGTAACCAAAGCGTTTGTACCCCCGTAATACTCTGAAATAAGAAAGAGAGAGAGGATTAGGCAACAGAAACTGCTAGGAGAAAGGCAAAATCAGTGGGACAAAGACACAGAGGCAAGCATTACAGGATAATGTCAGGAGGACCTGGCCTAGGGGGCCATCTGATTACAGACACAGAAGGAGGGAGGCATGCCTGTTGCTCTCCTCTGCATAAAACAGGACCTGAGTCCATCTGATGAATAGGCTGGAAATGAGAATCAGTGAGATTAACTGATACTCTTTCACATAAGAATACATTCTTGGCCTGTGCGGTGGCTCACACCTGTAATCCTAGCACTCTGGGAGGCTGAGGCAGTAGGATCACCTGAGGTCAGGAGTTCTAGACCAGCCTGAGCAAGAGCAAAACCCCATCTCTACAAAAAATAGAAAAATTAGCCAGGCATCGTGGTGCACGCCTGTAGTCCCAGCTACTCGGGAGGCTGAGGCAGGAGGATGGCTTTAGCCCAGGAGTTTGAGGTTGCTGTGAGATATGATGATGACACCACTGCACTCTACCCAAGGTGACAGAGCAAGACTCTGTCTCAGAAAAACAAAACAAAACAAAACAAAACCGAATACGTTCTTGTGGAAACAACCCAAATGTCCAAATGTTTGTCAGTGGATGAATGGGTAAACAAATGTAATATATCCACATGATGGAATATTATTCAGCTTTTTAAGGAAAGGGTATTCTGACACGTGCTACAACATGGATGAACCTTGAAGATATTCCACTAAGTGAAAGAAGCTAGACACAAAGGACAAATATTATGAGATTCCACTTATCTGAGGTACCTAGAATGGTGGTTGTCAGGGGCTGGGGAGACGGTAAAATGGGTAATTAGTGTTTAAGGGGTACAGAGTTTTGGTTTGGAAAGATGAGAAAGTTCTAGAGATGGATGTGTTACCCGAAAGTTCAGCACTTGTCCCCAAGGCTACATCAGAAAAACGAGGACAAGTGGCTTGAGGAAAAGGAAAGAGAAGTTTATTAATTTGCTGGCAAATAAGGAGCTTGACTCCGGCCTCATAGTACCAATGTCCTGCTTCTGGGCAGAAGTACAGAGATTTTATAGGTTCTGATCAATCCCATCTTTGGCAAAGATGATCTCATGACCTCGGCCCAGACAATTCCCTTGAGCCTTCTCCTATGGCACAAAGAACAAAGGACACTCCCTTGCCCCTCCCGACCACTGGCCTGAGGCAGGGATGCAGGTCCTAGTTCTCCAAAAGGAGTGAGCGATGTTTTAAAGAGACATAAAACATTTTTGTCATTTTTTTCAAGCCATTTCTTCTGTTACACTGGGGATGCCTGGGAGGCGGGGAAGCAGGCGAAAGGTTAGGGTTCTGGAGAAAGCCGACTCCCCCGAACCTCTGACGATTCTGCCCCTTGAGCAAAGGGAACTTGGTGGCTGGCAGTCAACAGAGCAGATGCTCCCTGCATCCCACACCGACCCTCCCGCAAGCACCACCACACGCTCCTGGGGCCTTGCCAGGGGTCCGAGGTGGCCAAGTGCACAGCAGTTAAGACACACAGCAGAGGCCACAGAGGCCGCAGAGGCGGGCGCCTGGCTGGAGAGCACAGGCCAGGCCTTGGCCTCCCCACACCACTGAGACAGGCCCAGCTAGACACTCTGCCTTGCGGGGAGAAGCGAGCACGGGCCAGGCGGCTGGAAGGGAACTGGCGTCTGAAATGTTTGTTCCTTCACTTTGCTCCCAAGTTGCTAGGGCAAAATCCATAAGCCCACCGCCTGGCTTTATTACTGATTAATAAGCCCCAGCTTTGTGCCTGACAATGCTTGGACTCGATCCTGGCGGCTCCCTGATCCCCCTAACAACAGGTTCAAAGCTTCATGGTTCTCCCCTGCCCCAGGCTTCCACAGTACAGTCCACTGCGGCCTCCCTCTCTACTGAGGCCTGGCGAACCGGCTTTACCGTCACCTCTCGGCTCGTGTGTCTCCATCTGCCCACAGGGTCCTTCCTGAAGCAGACTGGCCGAGTGGCCATCTGCCTTCCCAGGGATGACCCAGGCCTCGTACCCTTGAACCCATCCTACTTGTCCCTCATCTCTGAGGCCTTTCTTGGTTTCCCTAGTTTCTCTTATGTTTTCTTTCTCTCCTTCTCCAGACTTCAGGCCGTAAACGTGATCCATATCTTCTCTGTCTTTGAAAAAATCAAACCGCGATCATATCCTTAGTACAGCCTCTCTCTTTCCCTTGCCCCAAACCACTGGCAGCTGCCACGTAACTATATTACAAGTCTCCCCAACACCTCGTAGGCATTCTGTGTTGTTTTTTAAAAACCAATTTCATTAAAGTATACCTTACCTACAATCAAATGAACCAATTTTAAGTGTATTTTTTTTTTTTTTTGAGACAGAGTCTCACTCCATTGCCCAGGCTAGAGTGCAGTGGTGTCATCATAGCTCACGGCAACCTCAAACTCCTGGGCTCAAGCGATCCTCCTGCCTCAGCCTCCTGGGTAGCTGGGACTACAGGCACATGCCACCACGCCTGGCTAATTTTTTCTATTTTTAGGAGAGACAGGGTCTCCCTGTTGCTGAGGCTGGTCTTGAACTCCTGACCTCAAGCCATCCTCCCACTTTGCCTCCCAGAGTACTAAGATTACAGGGTGAACCACCGCACCCAGCCCAGAACCATTTTTCTAAAATGCACATCTGATCATGTCACTTTCCTTCTAAAAAAAAACTTCGGTAGCTTCCCAAATGCCCGCAGAATAAAGTTTCAGCTCGTTAGCATTCCCAGGTTGTCCTGAGCCCTCACTGGAGGCAGGATAATCCATGGAACTATTCTTTTCTGCGCCCTCTGTGTATTTTCCTCTACGAACAGGTCCAGCCAGGTGGGTGGGGTTCCTTGCCTCAGGGGCTTTGGAGGAGCAAAAGCTGAACTGCTCAGGGCAAGTCCTCATTCCAGGCTTTAGGGAACACCTGGGCTGACTGAGGAAGTGCCGCTGGGTGACTCCGGGGGAAGAGGCAGAGAATCCCAAGGACAGAGGCTGGCATAGAGGTTGGCAGCCCTGTGAGCATGGAGGCGCTCTGCTCTGTGGCAGTGCCCTGGGAAGGTGGCCAGACCCAGAGAGCTGGCTGGTGGGCACCTGAGGGGCTGAATCCCAGGCCGCGGGCCTCCCAGCCTAGACCCTGCCATCGATCCGAGCACAGTCTTGGAATATTCAAAGACCCCCAAACTGACATGCCAGTATGTTGACTTAAAGAAGGGCATGTTTCTTTACACTGAGCGTAAGTTTACGTGCACCGGAAGTATCCATGTTCCCCATTAAGATCCCTCCTCCTCTGAATAATGGTGCCTGGGAGACCAAATTATTTTGTGGGAAGCTTGCTTAGCAAAAGTGGTAGACACGCCTACCCAATCCCTTTTGACCCCTTCTCCCTTACTAACAGTACCCCTATATTATTGGGGACAGAATTGTGCTCAGAAAGAAAATGGTGTTTGCCAGTCTCCCTTGCAGCTGGATGGGGATGACCACTGAGATGTAAGTGAAAGCTGATGGATGGCGTTTCCAGGAAAGGCCTTTTGCTCTTCGCCCTTCCCCTGCTTGCTATAGGTGTGATGCGAGACTTCCAGCAACCATTTAGTGGTCTTAAGTATGGAAGCCATGTCCTGTGGATGAAGGAGTAGAAAGAGAAGGAACCTGGGCCTTGGTCTGCTTGTCTCTGCCCTTCTTTTATGTGAAAGAAAAACAAACCTCTGCCTAGTCCAGACCTCTTAATTTGTTTTCCATTTTCTGAGCTTCAGCTAATCCTAGCTAGTACAGCAAACCCAAAATCGGAGCTTAGGAAGAAGAATAGCCCAGAGCAATAGTTCCCACAGGCCAGGCTGCAAGAGCGGAGCCCTTGCTGTCTACCCGGAAGCTACCTGCGGCAGGCAGCCTCAAAGGTGGCCCCAGATGATCCTCGCCTCCTGGTTGTTCAATCCCTTGTGTAACACAAGGAGGAGGGCTGACCTGTGTAATCAATCGGCTACTGCAGAAGTGACGGTGTGTGACTTTTGGAGGTAGCCCATTAAAGACATCACAGTTGCCATCTTGCTCTCTCTTGGATCACTCGTTCTAGGGAAAGCCGGCTACCATGTTGTGAGGACACTCAAACAGCCCTAGGGAGACCCATCTGGTGAGAAACTGAGGCCCCCAGCCAACAGCCAGCCAGCACCAGCTTGCCAGCTATGTGAGTCAGCCATCTTGGAAATGGCCCCTCCAGCCCCAGTCAAGGCTTCAGATAACCTCGGGTCAGAACTACCCTGACAGCTGCTCCCAGATTCCTGACCCACAGACCTTGTGAGATAATAAGTGTTTATTGTTTTTGTTTTTGTTTTTTCTTTTGAGACAGAGTCTCGCTCTGTTGCCTGGGCTAGAGTGCCATGGCGTCAGCCTAGCTCACAGCAACCTCAAACTCCTGGGCTCAAGAGATCCTCCTGCCTCAGCCTCCCGAGTAGCTGGGACTACAGGCATGTGCCACCATGCCCAGCTAATTTTTTCTATTTTTAGTTGTTTGGCTAATTTCTTTCTATTTATAGTAGAGATGGGGTCTCGCTCTTGCTCAGGCTGGTTTATTGCTGTTTTAAGCTGCTAAATTTTGTTACACGGCCACAGATAAGTAATATACCACCACATGGGGACCTGTCAGCCAGGCCGGTCTCTTGCCCCTGCCAGGTGGAACACTGCCAGCTTCCTGCTCTTTGGGCCAGTGGGCTCCAGAGCAGACCCTCCCAGCCAGAGTGCCACGACTTCGTCGGTGCTGGGAACTAGCTGCAGAAGTAGCCCCACGATACTGATGATTTGTAAAGGTTATAGCCATTTTATTTGAATTTTATACAAATTCAATATTTTATATCATCACCAATACTTTTGTATTACCATAATTATATACTGTAAAGAAAATGTAAGTTTATTTTTACCAAGCCTCTTATAGACACTGCCAAATAAATCATACGAATGTTATCATGCCCTGTGTGTGCAAGGGCGACGGAGCGCTGACCCCACACCCTACTGACCACTCCCTTCTGCAGCACGTGATTCTTCCAGGGGGTCATGAAGGAATTACTGAAGGAGGCCCCTTCTTGGACATGCACTCTCATCTCCCTGAGACTACCACCTCAGTGAACTTGGCTATGACCCCCATTTCTCGACTGAAAGCTCAGAGCATCGCCTCTTGCATAGGATGAAGGGCAGAGCTGACTGCAGAAGTTGGGTGTCGATGTCTCCAAGTTTCACAATCCAAAGTCCACACATCTCCCCTTTGTAAACCTCCTGGCATTGTCTGTGGGGATCAGCGCCCCTTCTCAGCCCTTCTCACCTCCCAGTTCCAGGCAGCCAGGGCTGAGGTTTGCCTTGGAACCTGGGGAAGGCCCCAGGAAGGAAAGCTTGCTAATCAGAATTGACCCGCAGCTGCCCTCCTCCTCCCTTTCAGCATCTGTGGGTCTCAAGGTGAGCTGCAGGGACCAGCAGCAGCGGCTGCAGAAGCTTGCTAGAAATGCAGATTCTCAGGCCCACCCCATCCTTACTGAATGAGAAACTCTTGCAGTCAGGCCCAGTAATCTGAGCTTTAACAAGCCCTCCGGGGCATTCTGATGCACGCTCAAGTATGAGAACTCGGAAAACTCCTTCGAGTCTTTCTCCGATTGCTTCGAGTGCCTCTTTCCTCCTTGCCAAGTCCCTCAGCCAGGGGTGGCCGTGGACCTGCGTGGCCTCTGCAGTGAGGAAGCTCTGCCTGACAGGCCAGTGGGATCTCAGCACCTCTAGGTGAGCCCTGAGGCTCTTCCTGGTCAGGGGGAGTGTGTGGGTGGAGGGTCACTGTCCGCTTAGGAAACTGGAGAGATGGACCACACACTCTCAAATAGCACAAAGAAACCAATTTCTCCAGTGGCTCCCTCTGAATGGCAAGATCACAAGTAGAGCTTTTCCGCATCGTTCCTTTTTCCTTTAACCTCGGGTGCAGAGGTCAACTTAATACTATTCCTCTGTTTGTGGCATATTAACAACTTTGATCCACATAAGGCCTGTCTTTGTGTATGTGTGGTTCATTCGCTCTCCATTCCCCACTGCCCCTCTCCTCCCCCCACAGCCAATCATTTTAATGTCAAACTCCTGACCTCAAGTGATCCTCCTGCCTCGGCCTCCCAAAGTGCTAGGACTACAGGCATGAGCGACCTCACCCAGCCCAATCCTTTCAATATATATTTGTTCCTTCGCACATGCACTTGCAAAATGAATATTGCTGTTTTGCACAAATGTATTTTTTTATGTAAATGTTATAGCCATGTAACGTACTTATGGAAAAATGCACACATCATCTGTTCACAGCTGGATAAATTTTCACAAAGCGAACACACCTGCGTTGCCAGCGCCCAGCTCAAGAAAGAGAATCTGACCAGTGCTCCAGAAGCACCTCGTGCCCGCTTCGAGGCACTACCTCCCCGAGGGTAATTTATAACGGATTCCTAACAGCATAGCTTAGTTTTCCTGTGTTTGGAATTTATATCAATGGCACCTGTATGCATGTATTTTTGTATGCATATATTGTCATTTACATTAATGGTATTGGGTTACATATTTCATCCTGATTTTTTTACCTTTTTCCTCACCAAGGACTGCTTTTTAGATCTATTCCTGTTACTGTGCGTACAATACTATGTGTACATATAATCCATTGCTTTTAATTGCTGTGCGATACTCCAGGGTGGGCACCCACCACACCAAAGCTATCCGCGGTCCCTGCGACAGACACCCAGATTGCCTGGGGATCTCTGCCACCACAAACTGCAGTGAGCACCTGGCACACATTCCTCATGGGCCTGCAGGATACAGGTTGTGCAGAAAAGAATGAGCACAGCAGGCCTGGCTGCCTTCCTGAGAAAAGCCTGTGTGCCGGGTTGGCCCTTGGCTGGTGTCTGGGAACTTGGATTTGGAGAGGGTTCCTACCCTTCCCTGACTGGTAAGAGTGGCTCGCTGCGCTGAACTGTTACAAAAACACTGCGGTTTATGCTGAACACCTGCTTTGCTTCTGGGAATCTGGCTTTCTGGTGCTCGCTGGGCAGGGGGTGGCTATGTGATCAGCCCCCAATAAAAAACCCTGGGCGCTGAGTCTCTAACGAGCTTCCCTGGTAGACAGCATGTGTTGTCACCCCTCATTGCTGGGGGGATTAAGCGCATCCTGTGTGACTCCAATGGGGAAGGATCCTTGGAAGCTTGTGCCTGGTCTCGCCTGGACTTCGCCCCTCTTGCCTCTTCCCTTTGCTGGTTGCGCTTTGTAACCTTCAGCTGTAAGATGTCATAGCCGTAACTGACTGTGCCGAGACCTAGGAGTCCTCCCAGCGATCAGCAAACCTGAGGGTGGTCTTGGGGGGCCTGGTACACATGCCCAGGTGGGGAATTGCTGGGTCATACAGAATGCAGACACTAATGCTCCTTAAGTCCATTCCGCCACCTCCCCTTCCCCCACCCCGCTCTCCTTTTCTTCCCTTCTGCCCCCCACCAGCCTCTTTCCGGGGTCCCTCTTTGCTGTCCCCCATACGTCCAGTCAGTTCATCATTTGCAATCTGCTCAGCTCTGTCATGATGCCTCTACCCTGCTCTGCCTAGACTACTGCTCTGATGGCTTCTTCAAAGCTGGATTCGCTTTTTTTGGGGGGGGGGACAAAGTCTCGCTCTGTCACCTGGGCTGGAGTGCCACAGCATCATCATAGCTCACAGCAACCTCAAACCCCTGGGCTCAAGCAATCCTCCTGCCTTAGCCTCCCGAATAGCTGGGACTACAGGTGTGCACCACCATGCCTGGCTAATTTATCTATTTTTAGTAGAGACGGGGTCTTGCTCTTGTTCAGGCTGGTCTTGAACTCCTGACCTCAAGCGATGCTCCCACCTCGGCCTCCCAGAGTGCTAGGATTAAAGGCTTGAGCCACTGTGCCCTGCTGAGATTCACTGTTTACTTACAGATATTCCCATCACTTTAAGGAAGATTCTAGGGATCCAGTGGGATGTCACTTCCAAAGTGAAAGACAAGTTGTACCACCTACCATTAAGAAAGAGGCACACAGGGCATGGTGGCGCGCGCCTGTAGTCCCAGCTACAGGGAGGCTGAGGCAAGAGGATCGCTTAAGCCTTGGAGTTCAAGGCTGCAGTGAGCTATGATTGTGCCACTGCACTCCAGCCTGGGCAACGGAGCGAGACCCTGTCTCTAAAAATAAAACAAACAAACAAAAAAGAGGCACAATGTTTGGAGTCTCATTGGATTTTGGCAGCAACATACATCCCATTCTCAAGGGCTACTCTGACCCAATTGTCCAGCAGCCTGGAGACGGCTCTGCAATTTCCTGAATTTGGTACAAGCTGCTCTGCCACTTGGGCCGACAATACTCAAAAGTCTCTGGCAAATAGGGATGCTGTGTGGAGCCCCCGGCAAGCCCAATAAGAGAATCACACACAGACACGCAGTGGCTGAGGCCACTCGGGCCCTCTCTGCAGCCACTCATTTTCCTGGCTTCCCGCTGGACGCCTGATCTTGGAACATCTTCAAAATTCGGTTCACTGTGCAAGATGTCTGTAAGGAATGAGAAAAAGCAGAAAAACAAACAACGACCAAAAAATTTGGCTCACCACTTACTTTTAGGGACCTGTCCATAGATAACTACATCCTACACTCTGGCCACAAGTTTCTTGGACTGAATTTGTATTTTATTAAACACGGCTTGTAGCCATTTGCCTTGCTAAGGAATCCACTTGTGTTGACTTTGTCTCCCAGCTCGTTGTGTGATATTGAGCAAGTTAGCTAATATCTTGGAAAATGAGAATAATGACCCTTACCTGACATGTGCTACGATATGGATGAAACTTGAAGGCATTATGCTAAGTGAAATAAACCAGTCACAAAAGGACAAATATTGTATTATCCCACTTATGCAAGGTACCCAGAGTAGTCAAGTTCATAGAGATGGGAAGTGGCATGTATACGTCAAAACGGGTTCATTAGACAGAAAAAACGAAAGGAAGGAGTTGAGGGAGGGGAGAACGGGGAGTTTCTGTTTAATGGATCCAGAGTTTCAATGTGGGAAGATGAAAAAGTTCTGGAGATGGATGGTGGTGATGGTTGCACAACAATGTGAATGTGCTTAATGCCACTAAAATGGTACTTTCGAAAATGGTTTAAAATGGTAAATTTTATGTTATGTATATTTTACCATAAAAAGTATACAAAATAATGTAATTAAGATTAAAAAAAAAAAACCCCAGGAGGGACAGGCGAGGTGGCTCATGCCTGTGATCCTAGCACTCTGGGAGGCTGAGGTGGGAGGATCGCTTGAGCTCAGGAGTTCGAGACCAGCCTGAGCAAGAGCGAGACCCCATCTCTACTATAAATAGAAAGAAATTAGCCAAAATGACTAAAAATAGAAAAAAATTAGCCGGGCATGGTGGTACATGCCTGTAGCCCCAGCTACTTGGGAGGCTGAGGCAGAAGGATCGCTTGAGCCCAGGAGTTGGAGGTTGCTGTGAGCTAGGCTGACGCCATGGCATTCTAGCCCAGGCAAGAGAGTGAGACTCTGTCTCAAAAAAAAAAAAACCCAGGAGGCTGTTAACTTTCTAAGAGCAGCGAGTATGTCTTCAACTTCTTTCACGTCAGTCAATTAAAAATATTCACAGAAGCCTGACAAGCATACGGTGTCTAAGAAGTGAAACCTGTTCTCACACACCTCATCTTCTAGATGAGTCTAGCTCTCTCCATGGTGCCTGGTAAAATGTGCCAGACACAGGGCAAAGGCTTGTTGAGTGGTGACCAGTGTTTGCACAGGGCTGGGTGGCTTTTTGGTGTTACCTCTAGAGAAAGTTTTAGGTTTTCTGAAGGGCGGGGTCCTTTTCTGTTTATCTTCTCTTCGTGTCTGTGACAGCCAGCCTCCAAGGTGGCCCCCAGTGAGCTCTGCTTCCTGGTAATTCATGCCTTTGTGTAATGCCTCAAATCGAATTGAGTGTGGGCTGGGCTTAATGAATAGAATAAGTCAGAAGTGATGGCGTATGACTGGGACACTAGGCCATAAAAGGGCAAAATGGCTCATCTCTCTCTCCCCCTCTCAGATCTGTCACACTAGAGGACGTCTTGTCCAGGCAGCTCTCTGGAGCAGCTGACATGGCAAGCAACTGAGGCCTCCTGCCAACAGCCACGTGAATTGAACTTGGAAGTCTTCAGAAACTGCAGCCCTGGCCAGCAACTTGACTGCAGCCTTCCCCACGAGACTCCTGAGCCAGAAGCACCTGGACTCCTGACCCTCCGAAGCCGCGTGTGATGATAAATGTCTATTGTTTTAAGTCACTATGTTTTGGGGTGATTTGCTATGCAGCACTGTATCGCAAATACCTTCCCATCGCAGTACAGTGGTTAACAGTTGCAGCCTGGAGCTAGACCACCCGGACTCCGACCCTGGTTAGGCCACTTCCAAGTTGTGTGACCTTGAGCATGTAACTTCATTTTTCTGTGCCTCAGCTCCTTCAGTTAGTAACCGGGGGCTAATGCTATTATCCGCCTCACAGGGTGGTTGTGAGAGTCGAGTAAATACACATCGAGTGCTTACAAAGGTGTCTGGCACGTGATCCGCAGTCAGTGCATGGGAACGACTGTCGCTGTTGTGGCGGCTGGTGGGAGGACGCTGCCCAGACAGTGTGGGGAGCGGGAGGGACAAACACCTGCCACCAGCACAATGATTCTGCCCCCCAGAGAAATAAGGAGGCGATGAGTGGTAGCAGGTGCTCGCGCTCCGCAACAGGGCCCCGTGGTTCTGCCTGGATGCAGAGCGCTGCCGGACCCTCCTCACCGCAGAGGGGACCAGGCTGCCGGGCAGAGGAGGGACAGCCCCCAGACTCCTCTGTGATACTGCGATGGTGGAAACATGTCACATTACGCTTGTCCAAACCCACAGAATGCCCGACACCAAGAGTGAACCCTAAGGTTCATAGAGCGACCCCTATGGACCCTGGCGATAATGATGTGTCAGCGTAGGGTCACAGCTTGTCACAAATGTGCCACTGCGGAGGGGGCTGGTGATAGTGGGGGAGGCCGTGCATGTGGGGCGGTGGGGGGAGGGTATGGGAAATCTCTACCTTCCTCTCAATTTTGCTGTGAACCTATGACTGCTCTAAAAAATAAAATCTGTTTGTCAAAAAAATATATAAAATGAGAAAGCAAGCTTGGATCTGAGGGCGTATTGTTCAGAACCCTGCTGGGTGCAAGTAACAGGTTTCAAGCTCAGCGAACCTCAGAAAGACGGCGTAGGTCATAGACGCCTTGGGAAGCAGAAGGCAGGAGTTATTACGGATGATGGGAGGATGATGGGAGGATGCCGCCCTCGGCCCAGAAAGGTCTGGAAGGCAGCAGGGGGCACAGGCAGAAGCCCTGTGGCCTGCCTCTCTGTGCCAGCGTCATCTTTGTTCTCAGATTCATTCTCTCCCTGTCTCTCTCTCTCCCCCCACCTCTTCCATTTACACAGGATGGTCTCTGGCTCTGTGTAGACACTGCTTTCTTTCTCTAGCCCAATCCTGAATTCCTGAACAAGGAGACTCTGGTGGCCCAGTCCTTGCGGCAGGTACCTGCTCCCAGCCCTGCAACTCTGACCATAGGGACAGAGGTGGGGACGCGGTACAAAGGAAGTTGCCTGGAGCTCAAAGCTGCAAGGAAGTGAATGTGTGTGTGAGCGGGGGCGGGCGGGGGGGAGGGGGGAGGCGGGGATGGTGATGTCAACGGGGCTGGTGGCTTTCAGGTGGGCCTAGTTTTGTACCAATGTGTCCCCCCAGCCCCGGCAGGAGTATCATGCCAGCCGCTGGCAGAACTTGGCCCCCTTTTCTGTGCTTGCGGCTGACAGCCGCAGACACCGGCTCTCCCTTTTGATTTATGGCCGTTGCAGGGGCTGGGATTTGGAGGGTGGCATCGGAGGAATTCTTTCGCCACCAACCAGCTTTCATTCGTCCTTCTTACATAACAAAAAGCAACCGAGAGGCTGTTTGGATTCTTTTCTTTCTTTTTCTTTTCTTTCTTTCTTTTTCTTTCTTCCTTTTCTTTCTTTCTTTCTTTTCGCTGCAGTAGTTTATTTATTAATGGGTATGCAAAAAAATCAAAAGCAAGCAATAAAATAACCCTGTTTATGCTCTAGCCCGCGTGTTCTGTGTGCTCATTTTCCTGCAGCCTGGCGACAGGAACCAGAACGTTTGGCCCCAGGAGAGGGGGCCGGGACTGGGGTGTCAGCATCTTACCCTGCGGAGGCCACAGGCCAATGCAGCTCATTCCTCATTCCCTCTCCTCCCCCCTTCCTCCCTCCCGCCTCCCTCCTTCCCCCCGCCCCCTCCTGGCGGGTTCTGGGCGTCCTTGGAAGGAAAGGACTTCCCGAGAGTGGCCTCAAGGCTGCAAAACTAGCATCAGTCAATGCAAACCGCTAGGGAGCGGGGACGGGATTCACCGGGCGCTGGAAACTCGGGTTCGAGGCGGTGTCCGGTGGCTCGCGGAGGGGGTGCCGCTGGGAGCTGCTCTGGCCGCCTCATTTGCGACAAGCCCCTTGACTTCGTGGGTGCACGCAGGGGCATACCCGCTCCCGCGGTGTGGTGTTTACAATCGGTGACGATCGCGGCCCAGGGGGGACTCAGAGGGCGAACTGGGCAGGATGGACGCAGGGGTCCAAGGATGGCCCGATCTGGCCAAGAAAAGCTTCTGGCCCCTCCTGGAGCGGTTTGTAATTCAGGCTGACCCACCTTTTGCGTGATCGCAGCGGGGGAGTGTCTTGTCGCCCCTCGCGGCACCCCCACCCCTACCCCCACCGTCCAGCCTGTGGGCCTGGGCTTTAGTTTGCACAGTTACCAGCCTGAGCAACCGCGCAGCGCGGCCCCCATCCAGCAGCCGGCCAAGCTGGCTCCCCGGGGAGGCTGGATTTCCTCATCGCCCCCCACCCTTCGCCACTGCAGACTGGGGCGCTGGAGGCTCCTGCCCTGTTGGATCCTTGCCTGGTGGTGTGCCGTGAGCTGCCTTGGGAGAGGAGATAGGGTCAGGCTCAGCTCCCCACCCTTTCTTACCTCCTGACACTCCCGGAAAATTATGTATTTCTAGGGTACTCTGGGGTAACTGGAGGGTATTTGGAGAATCAAAATGGGGCCTGATGGGGAAAAAAATGTATTTCATTTTCTGTGTATTATGTAATCATGTAAAGAAAATTAAATACAAACGGTTAGGAAAGGTGTTAAATATCAGGTATGTATATAAAATTTTCTAATGAAATCTTCCCAAACTCCCCCCTCCTTTTGTTTACTTTTCATTATGGCAAATTTCAAACATACATAGAAGTAGATGAGTAGCTAAACCCTCAGCTTCAACAATTACCCATGTGGGGCCGATTCCGTTTCATCTGTGGCCCCGCCCACTCCCCCTCCTATTATGTCATTTCAGTTTTTAATGACGAATGGAGCTGTGTTTCAGTTAGCCTTTGCTGCATAACAGCCACCCCAAAACTTAGTGGCCCAAGTCCCTGCTGGAAAGTCCAAGGTGGCCTTCCGTCCTCTGGTAGGCCAGAGGGGCTTTGTTATATGGCATCCAGAGTTTTCTAAGAGGATCGAGGCGGAAGCCTCAAACTTCCTGATCTTTGGGAGTCCAAGTCACTCCTGCCCCCTTCTAACGTTCAAAGCGAGTCACAAAACCAGCATAGCCTGGGGGGAGCAGTGGAGGGGGGACAGCAAATAGACCCCGGCTCTGGAGGAGCTGAGCAAATGGCAGAGACACGTTGCAAAGTGCTGTGCATGCTAGGATGAGAGGAATGTGTGGCCTTTAAACAACCTACTGCAGTTCGCATCCATCAACATAACTTTTCTTTTTAACAGACTTTCTTTTTTAGAGCAGTTTTAGGTTCGTGGCAGAAGGTACAGAGATTTCCTACATACCTCCTACCCCAACACGTGCACGGCCTCCACCGTTATCAACATCCCCCACCAGAGCGGCACATTGGTTACAATTGATGAACCTACACTGGCACGTCGTTACCACCTAGAGTCCATAGGTCACGTTAGGATTCACTCTTGGTGTTGTACATTCTGTGGGTTGCGACAAATGTATAATGACACGTATCCACAATTACGGTATCGTACAGAGTAGTTGCACTGCCCCGAAAGTCCTTTGTGCCCCACCTACTCATCCCTCCCTCCCCCCTAAGCCCTGGCGACCACTGATCTTTTTACTGTCTCCATACCGTATAGTGTCATCTACAGTAGTTGGAATCACGCAGCGTGTAGCCTTTTCAGATTGGCTCCTTTCGCTTAGTAATATGCATTTAAGTTTCCTCCGGCTCTTTTCACGGCTTGATAGCTCATTTCTTTTTAGTGCTGAAAAATATTCCCTTATCTGGATGGATCACAGTTTGTTTACCCATTCACCTCCTGAAGGACATCTTGGTTGCTTCCAAGTTTTGGCAATTATGAATAAAGCCTCTATAAACATCCGTGTGCAGATTTTTGTGTGGGCCTAAGTTTGCAACTCCTTTGGGTAAATACCAAGTTGTGCAACGTAACTTTTAATATGAGCTATTATGCTTGCAATGGCCACACACGATTCCTGATCTGGACTTAGGATGAATACTTCGAATGTTTGATGCCATCAGGGAGAGACTTTGTTAGCACAGGTAAACGTTTAACATTTCTTATCATCATTTAAAATTTTTGCAACAGTTGAGGATATATCTAAAGAATCTGGCAGCTCTGGCTTTTGTGGACAAATGGAATGTTGAAATTTCTTATGGTAATGTGAATGGATTTTGATCCGAATATATCTTTTCCTGTCACACATTTCAAAACAAAGATGAAGGTCTAATTTGCACAAGGCATGTGCATTATGAGAGCAGCCACCCCGCAGTTGGCTTGGGTACCATAAAACTGCACATCAGTCACAAAGGGATAGAGCAGCAGTCCCCAACCTTTTTGGCACCAGGGACTGGTTTCATGGAAGACAATTTTTCCACGGGGGTGGAGGGGGATGGTTTCGGGATGATTCAAGCACGTTACATTTATTGTGCACTTTATTTCTATTATTATTACATTGCAATATATAATGAAATAATTATACAACTCACCGTAATGCGGAATCAGTGGGAGCCATGAGCTTGTTTTTCTGCAACTAGATGCCCCCGCTGATCTGACAGGAGGCAGAGCTCAGGCGAAGCTTCGCTCACTTGCCTGCAGCTCACCTCCTGCTGTGCGCCCAGTTCCTAACAGGCCACACGACAGTACCAGTCCACGACTCGGGGAGCGGGGGAGGTGGGTTGGGGACTGCAGGGATAGAGGATCTGATCCATGTGGAGCCAGTGTTTCAAGGCACAGTGTGGAGGCCTCCAGGCCACCTGTCCCCATCACGTTCTATCAGCAACGCCTTGGCCTGCCTTGAGCCTTTGGGCACCCGGAAGAGCCCCCTGCCCCCAGCAGTTCTGTGAACCCTTGTCCACCATGGGTCCACCATGGGACAGGGCACTGAAATAGTGTCCAAGGGCAGAGTCTCCTTGGCCATGCTTGCTGGCAGTTAGTTGTCACTCATGCTCATCACCAGTGGGGACTGTGGGGTACACAGCCAGACTCCACCACACTGGGGCACCCTCTGAAGGAAATGGAAGCGACTATTCCAGGGACCCAGCCCTGCCACCATGAGGACTGGGGAGATCACCATCTCAGAGCT
The DNA here is from genome assembly GCA_004363605.1 of Indri indri. Classification (NCBI taxonomy): domain Eukaryota; kingdom Metazoa; phylum Chordata; class Mammalia; order Primates; family Indriidae; genus Indri; species Indri indri. Next base: position 1,152 of record RJWJ010030456.1, on the reverse strand, counting down.
CCCCTAAAGTCATTTTCGTACTGTGACAGCTGTCACTGGAATTATAGGCAATCTGGTCATGCACCGCTATGACCATTATTCCTTTTCTTTCTCGTTTTTAAAAGATGTTTGAGGCCGGGCGCGGTGGCTCAAGCCTGTAATCCCAGCACTCTGGGAGGCCGAGGCGGGCGGATCGTCCTGAGCTCGGGAGTTCGAGACCAGCCTGAGCAAGATCGAGACCCCGTCTCTACCTAAAATAGAAAGAAATTAAATGGACAGCTAAAAATATATATAGAAAAAATTTGCCGGGCATGGTGGCACATGCCTGTAGTCCCAGCTACTCGGGAGGCTGAGACAGTAGGATTGCTCCAGCCCAGGAGTTTGAGGTTGCTGTGAGCTAGGCTGACGCCACGGCACTCGCCCCAGGCAAGAGAGTGAGACTCTGTCTCAAAAAAAGAAAAAAAATAAATAAATAAAAATAAAAGATGTTTGAAATACAACTTTATTCTGAGTCTAAGCGAAAGGAATGGGAAAGATAGTAAGAAACCAGATTTCGCCACTGAACATGGCGATGTGGCTGTAGCAGTCTTGCAGTTGAAATTCAAGAAGGAAACAACTGCGTTCCAAAACTGCTAAATATGCAGGTCTAAAAAATGAAAGTGAGTTTTTTTTTTTTTTTTTTTTTTTGGAACTGCCACATTCCCTCCGAAACCCATTCATCTCCGCATCTCAAAGGCGAAGCCAGAGTGCTGGGAGCTGTGCGATAAAGTAGCAAGCGCGGGGCACCGCTGCCCGGACAGCACGGTTACTGTAAAACCAGACTTCCGGCGCTGGGCTGAGCTCCATTTGCTCCCCGTCCTCACCCAGCAGGGCAGCTGTCTGAGCAACCTCAAGGTCATGCTCATATCTCACTGCCGAAGCCGGGCCCACCACAGGCTCTCATGAGGCAAGAGCAGGCATGGCGACAAACTCCAAACCGGGCTCTCCATTTTGCTTTCTAGCAAGCCAAAGCCCCAGTGGAAAACACACAAACTGTCTTTTTTCCTCTCTCACACCACAACAATCAACACTTGAAGACTTTGGTGACCCCAGAATATGTGGGGTTTCTCCCCACCAGCAAGCAATCAATTCTGCAGCAGACACTGGGTGGATGTCCTCCAATTAAATTCCGAC
>RJWJ010030455.1:0-19899 GCA_004363605.1 Indri indri | reverse complement strand
TTGACTACAGGAAATAAAAGAGGTGCTATTTAAGGGAAAGAACTCGGGTTAGAATGGAATTGCTGCTGTAAAAGATGTTCAACTCACATTGCCATATGGGTTTTTTGGAATGATTCCCATGTATATTAGCTATATTCTTGGCACTCAGAGCTGCATTTGGATCTGTGACACGCTTTTGCTGCTTTGAAGCTTTCTGGAGATAATGTCATGTTGCCACACCTTCACAGTAGAGATCATTGATGATTTTAATAATAAGATCTGGAGAATAAGCTCACATATTTCCTCTTGTTTTATGGAGTCTGCATCTATAAATACATAATATAATACAGTTAAACATTACTATAAAATTTGAGATAAATGTATTCCACTAATTTACCTGGACAGTGAGAGAAAAACATTTCTCTTTAGTTTGGGAATTTACATAAAGTAAATATAATATTTATCAAATTTCAGTAAATCTGAAAAAATGTTACTATATCATAGATTACTTCTGTGCAACTATATAAAAATAATTCTCAAGTGAATTCAGTATCATACTACACATTAAACACTTTCAAAGGCAATACATGCTCATGTTTTCTTTATTCACTTAATCATTCAAGAAATATTTACTGAACGTATATGGCATGTACTAGGCACTGGATTTGGTTTGGGGGATTGTCTTAGTTGTTTGGGGCTATTCTAACAAAACGGGATAAACTTGGTGGCTGATAAACAACAGAAATGTATTTCTCTCAGCTCTGGAGGCAAGCAAGTTCAAGATCAAGGTGCCAGCAGATTTCACGTCTGGTGAAGTCCCATCTGTAAGTTCACATGGTGGAAGCGGACAACTGGTCTCTGTAGCCCCTTCTAAGGGCTCTAATCTCATTTATGAGGGCTCCACCTTCATGACCTAATCACCGCTCAAAGGCCCCACCTTCTAATATCATCACACTGGGAAGTAAGTTTTAACATATAAATTTCAGCAGGACACAAATATTCAGACCGTAGCACGGATTCACATCAAATTTTAATAAAACAATTAAATACAACTCTTCTTTGTTGGATTTTGTTATTGTTGCAACTCTTAGTCGTATGGGCTGCTAAAACAGAATACCATAGACTGGTTGTCTTATAGACAAGAGAAATTTGTTTATCAACATTCTGGAAGCTAGGCAGTCCAAGATCAAGGTGCGGGCTGATTTGGGGTCCGGAGAGGGCCTGGTTCCTGGTTCATACACAGCTTTCTCGCTTAGTCCTCACATGGTTGAAGGAAGGGGCCAGGGAGTGCTCTGGGGTGTTTTTTATAGGGACACTAACCTCCTTCATGAGGACTCTGCTCTCATGACTTAACCACCTACCAAAGACCTCCTCTCTTATTGCCATCATCTTGAGGGGTAGTTTTCAACATATGAATTTAGAGGGAACACAGATATAGTCTGTAGTGCTACATTTCATACAGCACTAGATGTTTAGAATTTTTAAAAAAATATTATATGACATTATTAAACAAGATAATTAAGAGGATGGATTTTGTAGAGCTATCTGGATTTAAATTCTCAGTCAGTATTTGGATGGTGTGAAGAAGGAAATTAAACTCTCAGAACCATAACGTAGCCAACTATAAAATGGGAATATTTTATAACAGTATTCCCCAATGTATGTGGTTTCTAACTATGGAGATATTTTCATTTTAACTATGTTTTAAAATTAAAAAATAAAACCCCACCATTTTGAAATATATTTCAAAAAATATGTTTATCTTGTGAATAATAATATAATATACATAAAGAAAGATTTAAAAAGTATAAGGGGGTAGAAAAAGTATGACCCCCGCCCTTCGCTGTTTTTCCCTAGCGTCTGGTGTCTTTCCATGTGGACAATTATTTTCCTGAGTATCTCTCCAGAGATAACTGCAAAATTTACACACTTATGTTTGTATGTGTACACATACACGTATGTCTTCCCCACACAAATGGCAATGTGCTTCACTAAAATTACATCTGGAATATAACTCCACATGGATACATAAGAGCTGCCTTATTCTTTTTAATGGATGCCTAATATTTCATTGAACAGATGTCTCGTAATTATTATTCAATTGCCTATTGATTGACCAGGATGTTATTTCTATTCTTCTAGCAATACACATAAGGCTTCAGTAATTACTCTTGTTCCTATCTAATTTCTCATGTGAGGAAATAAATCTGTAAATTATATACCTACATTGGTAGGTAAAACACACGTGTATTTTAAATTTTGATGGTTATTGTCCAACAGTCCTGCATAAAGACTATGAAAATTTATACTCATGTGTAAGAGTCTGTTCTCTCTCAACTTTAGAATAGGGTGTATCACTAAAGGCTTTACTTTTTATTGCCAATCTAATAATAGGTAAACTTTTGTTGCTTTGATTTTTCTTATTTCTCTTTGTACGAGTAAGCTTGAGCATCATTTCATGTGTTTGAAAAACTTTTCTGGAAGCTTCATATCCATATCTTTTACCTATGAATTATCTTTCTTTTACTAGAGTTTTGGAATCCCCTTAATATATTAAAGTATTAAGGAAATTAGCCATTTGTTTAATATGTGTTTCAGTTTTTCTCAATTTTTTTTAAGATTATATATGTATTTTTACCATGGAAAATTTTAATTATTTTATGTAGTCAAGTATATAATTCTTTTCTTTTTTCTTTTTGTGTATTGTACTCAAAATGACTTTCCTCACTATGAGATCATTAAAAACAAAACAAACAAAAACAACACCCATCTTTTCTCTAGTACCTTTGTTTATGTTGGCATGTTGATGTTAGAGGAATGTATAAGGTATGAGTTTGAATCCAAGCTTTATTTTATTTTTCCAGAATCTACAGAGTATGTCTTTTGCCTTTTGATAAATAATTATTTTACCTACTTTTTGAAATGCCACATTTAAATTTAATAAATAACTCTATATGCTTAATACATACCTGTATTTTATGTATTAATCTCTTCATTTTTCATGTATTTGTATACTTTAACTTATTCATTTATTTATTATATGCAGTATAGTATTAGAAGTTGCAACCATATCTAATAAGGCTATTTCACTCATAGCATTCTCTCTGTATTTTCCACAATGGTTTTGATATGCTTTCCTAATTTTTTTCTCTTACTTTCTTGGTGAAAATCTGTCTTTATTAACAAAAATAAATTTAGATCTATTTGTGTTTCCTACCAACATCATTATGCACTTTGTAAATAAGGAAAATTTTATTTCTAACTTCCTAAAAATTATACGTTTCAGTTTTCTTGCCTTATTATAATAGCAAGCACATGAAAATATTGAATGTGAGTGAGAATAGCAGACATCCTCCCTCTACTTCGATTCAAGGAAAACCTTACTGTTTCACCATTAAGCATATGATGCTTGCTGGATAGTTGCTTTGTAGATATTGTTCATCTGCCGGATAGAAATTATATTCTATTTTTTGTTTGTTAAAGGACTTTTTAATAATAAAATTAAGTGGATAGCAGATTTGTTAATTTTTTCTGCAGCTATTAAAATGTGTATAATTTTTATCTTTAACATATTAATGTGGTAAGGTACACTGATTAAATTTGTGTCACACCTACAGTGCATTCCTGAGATAAACCAAATTTGACTGGACGTATATCACTTTTTATGATGTATGGCTGATGAGATTTACTGATTGTTTCATTATAATTTTTGCATTCATGGTGTGATAGGTATTGACTGTAATTTTCCTTTCTTCTATTGTCTTAAGAGTTCAAACAAGGTTATGCCAGGCCTCAATAGTAAGATGAGTTCCATATTTATTAGTGTGTATGTGAAACTGAAATTACATGTATATATAATGATATATATATGTGAAATGATATATACATATATGGTGCTTGCTATAAATATTCATAGAAGCAATGTGGGGATGACTTTTTCCCACAGAAAACTTTTGACTACTTGCTTCAATTTTTTGAATTGACTCTAGACTATACAGTTTTTTCAATATGTCTGAATAAGATATATTTAGGAATTTATCAGTTTAATCTAAATTTTCAAGTTTATTGGCATAAGGATTTTATAAAATTTTCTGTTTTTTTGAGTGTACAACTTTTGGGTACTGATTTATTACTTCCAAATATTTCTCTCTCTCTCTGTCTCTCTCATTGATCCTTTTCTTTCCCTTTGTTTTAACGCACCCCTCTGTTGCCAACCAACTTTGGGTTTTATTGATCCTTTCTATTTTGTTTTCAATTTCACGAAATTTTGCTCATCTGTTATTTCTTTTTCATAATATTTTGACTTACTTTGCTTTTATTTCATAATTTCTTAAAATGTGTGTTATGATGCATTTTTGTATGCTCACTTGATTTGGCTGAAAGACAGTTCCTGGAATTCGCCTTCCAGTAAGGCTGGAGATTCCCTAAGGGAGAGGAGAGTCAGTGACCAATTTGCAGTACACGTACCTCTTCTGCTAGGTCAGTCACACTCCAATCTTCATGCTCTGTGAAGGGATCGGAAGATAGGATTGAAGTTCCAAATCAGTTGATTTTGAGTTGACCAAATGGATATTACTTTTCCTGGGCCTATTACATGGAAATTCTCTAAAAAGAGAGACTTAGTCCTTGTTGAAGATCAGAGATTGAGTAACAGCTGGGTCTGCCGTTATCTTCCTTCTCCTTGGATCTTCCCTTCCTGATGTCCCACGTGTTGATTTCGAGCTTCGGCTCATGCTCTCCCTGGGATTCCTGACGTCTCACGACATTGTGTTCTTTTTTTTTAGTGTTCCTGCTTCTCTGGTTGAATGATATTGTCTCAAGAATACTTTCACAACTTGTTTGAGAATTGCATACCATATTTATATGCTTTATTTGGAAATTTTATTGTATGTCCTTAATCTATCTAAGTCTAAAATAAATTGGGTTCTTCATATTCCTGAACAATACAATGACAGTAGAATCCTTTTCTATTTTTTCTATCCCTCACTTGAATTATATGCTCTGGTGGAGGGCATTTTAACTTTATGTTTTATTCATTTTTACTTGTCCTATGTGGAATTGCTATTGATTTTAAAATCAAAGGTTATTTATATTTATCTATATAGTTCACCCAATATTTGTTTGTTCCTTCTTCTTCCATTTCAGGCTTTCCATCAGTGTTAACTTTCCTTCTGCTTGAAGTTCATAGGTTGGAATTATTTGTAATGTGAACTTACTGGTGGCAAATTATCTGTGTTTTTGTGTTGAATAGTGTGCAGTTTTTGTTCTCATACTTAAAAGAAATTCAAGCATTAGATTCACAGTTATTGTATTTTAGCTTATGAACATATAATTCCACTCTCTTTTAGCTTATATTGCTGTTGAGTATCAATTACTGATTTAAATGTTTCTCCTTTCAGGTTAATTTCTTATAATCTCTTTTTTCCCTGATTGCATTAAAAATTTTCAGTTGATTTTGGTGGCCTGTAATTTCACCAGGATCAAAACTTCTTTGTATTTATACTGCTGAGAATTTGTTGCAATTGTAGAATCAGAGTATTGGTGTCTTTCATCAGTTCTAAAAAACTCTCAACTACTATTTCCTCAATATTATTCAATCCATTCTCCTTTTCCTTCAAAGACTCTGATTAAATATACATCATAACCATTCACTTTGTCCTCCATGTCTCTTAATTTGTCTTTTGTATTCTATATGATTTCTTCCAATCTCTTCTAACTCACAAATTTTATCTTCATCTGTTTCTAATGTGCTGCTGATTTCATCCATTGACTTTTTTATTTTGGTTGTTTGGATTACAAAAGTTCCCTTTGATCTGTTTCAATATCTTAGATCACCTTACAAATAGTTCCTTGTTTCTTTGTATCTATTTAGTTTTTTCCGTAAAAACAGAATAAGCATAGTATTTTCTAGATTGTGTCTGATAATTCCAATATCTGTAGACTTTGTGGGTTGTTATTGTTTATTCCCATGCACAGAGAAATCTTCACTTGTGCTGGGTTTACTTGTACTGTCTGCTTCACATCACGTTTGAAAACTGATTTGGATGATCTGAAGCCTGTGAATAAACTGCCATATTCCAAAGATTAATTGACTTTGGATATTACCAACCTAAGGCTACCTTAAACAAAATTCATGGCTTGAGGGTTCTTAAACTTCACAAGGCAATGTGCATCTGTGTTGCAAATCTCTGGTTTTCTTCTGATTCAAACTTATCTGAAGGGAGATCCCTGAATTTTCTGCTTAATATTGGTAAGGTCTGTTATCGTATTCTCTAAGACTCTGAGGGCTTTTGGTTTTACTTTCTGTCCTCCTGGTCTGATAAGTCACTCAGTATAAAAATTCAGTGTTTTCCAAGTTGGAGACTAAACCCACGGCAATACCAGTTTCTATGTTCAGCTTACCTTCAGTTTTGGCCTGGTAATTCCTTCATGTTTCTTTTCCCTAAACTTTCCCACTCTTTCTCTGTCATAAACACAAAAACTTCTGAACATACAAATAAATAAAAACAGATTTGCCATTGGCATATAGAGAGGGAAGAGAAGGGGTGAAAGTTGTCTGCACTGTTAATGCCTGTGTTCCAACCAAGCCCTCTCAAAATGCCCAGTTATATATGTAAGGACAGAATGAGAACATAGAACATAAAAATGTTTGATTTAATAGGGCAATGGAAAATACATAAATTTTATTCTGAAATTTTCCTGGTCTGTGTTATAAAATTGTTCTCATAGTTTTATTTTAGACTTGGATATCTTTCTTATTTTTTATTATAATTTCTCCATATTCTGTTTCACCCTTCCCATACAGCTAAACTTTTACTATCATTAGCAGAGAAAGGAAGAATATGCTTCTATAATGCACATTTCCCCTTTACCATCTCTTAAATAGATGAAACAAACAAATATGCAAGCCAAGAATGCCCTCCATTACATTTGTTATGTTATAGACACCATGGAAAAAGGAATCACGATTTTTTTCACTACTCTATTATCTGCGAATGTCTGACACACAGTAGATACTCCCTGTAGATATTTTCAGAGTAAATTTGAGAGAGAAAACAGAGAATGGGGACGATGAATATCTGCTCAATAAGAGGAAACTGGATACTAGCAGCAGGATAGAAAAATTTTGTGTAGACTTTATTTCCTGATGCTGTTATGAAATCTTGAATGTATATTCCATCCACTTTGCCATTGGACGTAAGCTATTATTATAAATAGAATTCTCAGAGAACCATATTTTTAAAAATTCTTGGCAATTTCTTGGCTATAATAAAATGATTATCCTAATGTCATTTTGGAATTTGTACATTTCCTGTATAAGGCCTTATGCATAATACTTTATATTCTCCTATTTACTTTTCACTAGGACATTTTGTAGGAATTATGATTTCCATTTTACATGTGAGGGAACAGGATCACAAAAACTTGCTCTATAGTACCCAGTTGCAAGCCAAGATTTGGCCTCAGGATTTGTGTCTAAATTGCAATGCAGAACTTGAAGGTGAAAAACAGTCGGACATTACAATAAAAATCTATGTATAGAAAAATATCACGTCATCAAATATATGCAGATTTTTGCTTCTTCTAGGCTTTGCTGGTGTTGTCTGAGCATGTTGCCACATGAGGCGAAATAGGTGGAGAGTTTGTTTTAGTCCTTTATCAATTTGTTTACATGTGAAAGTTCTTTTGTTAACAACTTACATATTCATTTAAAACAAAAAAAAGTCTCTAACCCTGGAAATAGCTGTCATCAAACGTCACTCATGAATTTGCCCTAAGAAATGCCTTAATGCAGCATCACAAATTATTTATCCTAGGTAATGATGCTGAGAACATTTTTTATTTTTAAATCATTTTGGAAAAAATATTTTCAAGTATGGATAGTCAGGAATTTATCTCAGATGTATGTTATTTTCCCACAAAAGGTAATTTCAAGTATGTTTCAAAATCAGCTCTCAGAGCTCCTCAGTGATTGTAAAAATGGGTGTGTGTCTGTGTCCTGAGTGGGCACTGGCCATGTGTGCTAGTTTAAATAGCTGTCAGAACTTTAACTCCTGGGCTGTTTTGCTTCCCTGTGTTTAAATTGGCAACTTTAATGTTGCTTTACTACACTTTTGCATCTAATTGCCTAGAATTTTATATTAAGCAAAAAGTAATTTCTTTGGAAATATGCATTCAAAAATATATAGAGAATGATATAATGTAGAAAGAATTTGCAAAGGGCAAAAAGCAACTTCAGTGGTTAATGTTTAGCTTCTTTGAATTTTATTTTCCACTAAAATGGCTTTCCCCTTATGACTAATTATAATTCCAGTTAAAAATGTATTACTAAAGGGACTTTTGCATATTTTGGCCTAATCTTGTTAAAGAATCAAATGACTGTTCCTGTTCAAAAATATTTGGGGAAAATATTGAAATTTAAATGCAATAAAGTTAGAAAAGAAAAATTGTAGGCTATTAGAAGATTTTAAACTAGAATTCTCTGCTAATTCATTCAGAAACAATAATTCTCAAATGGTTTCTCATAACTTCTAATTATAAATTAGTTTCTTGGGAAGTCACATGAGTTCCTTTTGCTTACCAGGGCACCACTTAATTCACTAAGTAATCTTCATGTGGCCTAAGACAGCTAATGCAGCTACCAAAGTGACTTACTCAAAATTGGAAAGCAATCAAGACAGACGATACACCGGCTTCATTAGTCAAAATTGATTATAAATAGATATGTTATTGCTTACACATATTTAAGTCAGTAAGAAACTCCGAGTCTCTCTATTAAAATCAATATTATGTTAATATACTAAACATGAACTACACTCGGAAACTCATGAAGTTGAAATTAGTGCCGATATTAAATTTTTCCAAACTAAGTTTTTTTCTTAAATATTATTAAAGAAAATTTTGGTTTTCTGTTTGTTTTTATTCTGGGTGTGTGCATAATAAAATTTATAAACTAACTTGAAGGTTATTCTAAATCATTTCAATTTTGTGTGGAATCATCAATATTTGACAGTCTGCTTTTTTCACAGCTGTTTAATACAGATGACAGTTCTAAAGCATTTATTTCATGACTTGCCATAATACAGACTTGGATTTAATTTGCCAACTGCAATAAGCCGGGTTAATGTATTAAATTTACAACAAAATGTTCTACCAAGTAAGTAGATTATCAACAATTATCAAAATTTTGAGTACAAGTAAATAAAGTCAGTATCTGCTGCTTTGCATCATTTTTGATAAGCAAACCAGATGTATCTTTTGGATATAATCACAGATTTAGCAGAGACCTTGAAGGTCATCTTGCTTAGATTCCTACTCAATACAGGAACCTCTTCGGTGATATCATAATCCATGGCTACTGACTCATTATATTTTCCCACTGTTAAGAAATCCAGCTTTTCTTATTTTAATTATGTGGTTCATTATTAGATAGCTCTATGTTTATAATTCCCTATATGTTATTCCACAAAAATAAAAAAATCATATCATTCTTTTGAATATATATTATGCCTATAAATTTTTCAACAAGCAATTTCTAGCTCAGTTGTTTCTACTGATGTGAGAGAACTTTTAAATGGTCCTTATTCAAATATGTACAAAGTGAGAAAATAAGATAAAATACATTATTCCCTGCAGATACATAAAGTCTGCCTTCAGAATTTAAAATACACATTCTGACTTCTACCACCCTTATAAGGCAAAAGTCAACAATTTTCAGGGAAGAATTATCAACTTTGTTATTAAGTATTTGATTATACGTGAAGTGCAGAAAACTAACAAAAGTTGGAATGAACTTAGACTTGATTGTTGACACTGTGTTTTTACACAAACAGAGAAAAAGCAGGTCTCTCTTGCTGGGAATATGAGTGCACAGCTGTAAGAAGCTCAATTCAATCCAGAATTTTACTTTAGCCGGCTCACCTCCAGGCAAATAAATGGCTAGTAAGTGCCCAAGGAGAGAGCCTTATAGACCCTTACAGAGATCCTTCCAAAGACTTGAAGGAACTGATTTAAAGATCATCCTCTAGGACTTTTGGCAGGCAACAGGTGAGGTAGTAGAGGGTGAATTGGTTTTGTGTGTGTGTGTGTGTGTGTGTGTGTGTGTGTGTGTGTGTGTGTGTGTGTTTCCTTTCACGTTTTTATATCGAGTTGTTCCTGGTGCAAGGGTTTTCAATCTGAGCTCCTGGAAGGCAGCCTTAGGGACTATGGTACCTCAGCATTTGGAAAAAGCCCAATGAGGTAGGATCTGACACCCAACCCCCCACACTTGAAATAGAAAGCTCCCCTTTTATGCTTTATTTCTATGTTAGGTTTCCAAGTAAAAATTTATTTCAAAAGAATTATGCTGCTACCTTAAACATTTAGGACAGCTTCTGCATTTTCCTATGAAGACTTTTTCTCCTTTTCAGATAACAGATCCTCTGTTATCATTTAAAATCAAGGAGTTGGAACTTTCATATAATTTCTGTTTTCTATTGCCATAATTGCATGAATATATTAAAATGAGTGAATGACATTGTCTGCCTTACATTTTGTGTATCAATAATTAAATTTCATTTTATTATAGTTTTAACATAATGATCTAAAAAGATTCTTCTTTCATGTAAACATTTTATAGATTCTTCTCTCAGCAAAACTGAAAATGGTTAAGAAACCATATAAAAAGTAGAATTGAGAATCTTTTTTATAAACAAAATGCTCAGAGGCTTAGAATTTAAAATTAAGAAAACACTGAAAGCCAACAAACAAAAAGCAAAGAAGTACCAGGTACAAAAACTTTCCTCCTGGGAGAGACCAGAACAAAGGCCATAAAAAACAAATTTATGTTAGATTATTTGGCTTCAGATTAAATGTAGAGTATTCGGTGTGGTGGAAAATTCTGTTTTATCTGAACCTGTTCTTTCATCTCCCGCCATTACTCTCTATTGTTCAAAGATGATGTTATATAGGCTAGATTGGCTGAGGAGACACAGTGCAGATCGGCATGAGAATTTATTTTCTGCAACCCTACATTCTTGTAATATTTCTGTTGGTGCCTTTCAGAATAAAGTGGAAACAAAAACAGCAAAGTGACTCATTCCATGATAAATGAATGTACCCAAAAACAGAAGCTTGTAATACCAGCCAGGATTACCGATTTGGGCTTGTCAAGAATAACATGAAAGAAAATAGAAAAGGGTTTCTTACAATGCCAACTTAATCAAAAACTTCAAACATGATAATAAAAACATTTGACAGGAAAAAAAATGGAGGCACTCAGCTGTTTTCCTGACTGGAACAAGATAAAGTTTGAAGAAAACTTGGATTCTGCATTTAAAGATTACAGACAGTTAGTTAAATTTATACCTCAAAATCAGGTCTTTAAGGTGAAGTATAATGCTGGTACTTAGCTCTCACTTTCCATGGCATTTGTAAAATAAATAGAATTACTATTTTTAAGAGCATATGAATTGAGCTCAACTAGAATTTGGAGTTTGGCTCAGGGCAATATGGGACCATTCACCTCTAAAGTTGTTTAGTTGCAAGCACCCCTGGATTCAAAAGAAAGATTACTACTATGTATCAGGCATTACACACATTGTTTCTAGAATTTAACAGCCCGTTACGATGTCTGTTGCACATTACCACCTCCTTTTTATAGATAAGAAAGTTGATGTTCAGAGAAATTAAGCAACTTGACCAAGTCATAGATCTGACAAACGAAGGAGAAAAATTTAAGCCCTATGTCTCTTACTCCAGAATTTGTACTTTCTCCATCTGCTACATCTGATGAATATTTTACTAAACAAGTATTTGTATCTCTGTAATAGTCTCCAAAGTGTGTATCTTTATTATCATATAGGCTATAAATATCCTTTATTAGATTTGATTATGTAAATTATCATTATTCATTCCAAAAATTTACCAAGGGATGCCAAAATATTAAGCAAAAACCAGTTAACAAGATAATCCAATAAGGAGATGATGTTTTTATTCTGTCTTAATAACATTGTTTGAGGAAAACCATTATTAGAGTCTAATCAAATGATGATAATAGATTACAGAATGGATACAATTACCTTTACAGTTTGCCAGTTAAAACTGTATTTGAAATCTTTATAAAATGAAAAATTTTCCATAGAAATAATCAATCCTCAAAGGAAAAAATAAAGCCTTTTAGGCATATTACATACTGTCATAAATTAGCTGCATTTCCATGGGAGTTTCTGATGTTAAACGTCATTTAAATTCCATGAATAAAAAATGTATTACAATAAATGCAAGTGACATGGTCACCTGTAGCCAGAAGAAATGTACGTTTATTGGCCTTCAGAACATATTATTATTTTGGGGAAATTATATATATGTATATATATATACACACACACACATACACACATACACGCATTTCGTATTTCATGAGTGGAGGTCAAAACACAAGTTTAGTCAGTATTTTACAGCTAACACAGTGCCTTGATGGAAGTAGGACCTCAGGAAAGTTAGACTGAGTGAACGAATGATCCATTTCTGCAGACAAGCAGACTAGAAAATGTCTTATTTTGAATAGAAATTGAAACTCAAGGCTTCTTTCTACTTTTAACAAAAGTTGCTTTGAAAGGAAACATAATCATATTATGTATGTACAAATTGAAAATAATTTTATGATTTTATGTAATATACCAAAATATGTGTTAATATTTGTGTTAATATAAGAAATCATAGAAATTACAGAATATACTCTAGTACATCTCTTTAAAATTTTCAAGATGCTTAAAATATTTAAAATAGCTTAAATATATGTTAGAAAGATAATATGTGTGTGCATATATATATATATATGAAACATAGTTTTTACAGAAGACTGCCAGCTAATAAACATGAAGAGTATGACAAAATTAGAAATATTACCATTTTGCAATCCATAGTAATAACTGATTTCAGCAAGGCTCACTATTAGATGATACAAACCACTGGGTGAAATTTTTAGGAAAAAGGATGTCCACATTGTCTCAAGGCAGCAATTCTTCACTTACTATTTACAAATACACACACACACACACACACACACACACACACACCCCTTTATAATGGAGACTCCTGGCAGTTATGACCATGACCAAGTCATTAAAACTAGCATCACCAATAATGGAACAACATAAAATTATGAGACTCCTGTTATGGTGCCCTAAATACACATGTCACCTATACAGTGTTCTTACCAAAAATGTTTTACATGCCTCTTAACATAAGGACACGATGAGACAAATCCAGAATGCAGGGCTTTCTAATAACAGCTATTGTGGGTTCTTCAAAAATTCAGTGTTATGGAAACCAAGAAACCATGCAAACAAACGAGAAGCTATTCGTCATTGAAAAAGACTAAAGAGACCAAATTTTAAAAAGAAGAAGAAGAAGAAGAAAGAAAGAAAGAAACAAATGTAACATGTAAGCCTTGATTCTTGATTTCACCCTGGATCAAAAAGAAAAAAAAGGGAAACCGCAGCATAAGTCAATCTGTGTAACAGTTAATACTATTAAGTTATTACTGATTTTCATATACGTGATAAAAAGTGTCATCATTTCTACAATAAAGATTTAAAGCATTTAGAAAAATGATGCAGCTCTGTGTGTGTGTGTAAAATACAAATAGACATACAGATGTAGATGCATAGGTAGGTAGATGGATAGATACAGAGATAACGAGACACGAGAAAAGCAAATGTGGAAAAACGCAGCTGGTGAATATAAGTGAAAGGTATTCATTAGTATTCTGTACTTTAGTTTTAATTTTTCTATAGATTTGAAATTTTTCAAAATAAAAATGTTGGGCACGGTGTATAGCTATTCCTCTTTCCATTCTACAAACAGAAAGCTGGAAAGCAACAAAAACAAGAGGCAATGCATCAAAATTGAAAAATCGAAGGAAGGAAATCTAACCATTTACTCAGAACCTTCAATGGTGTTTGGTGTCTTCACATGCATTTTAGAAGTCATTGAGGAATATGCAAAGTATTCCACCAGAAGTAGTCTGTATTTGTGAGCGATAAAGCCAGCACATGGTTTTTGTGGAGTCTAGCCTGGAGTTAGAGTGAAGCCCTCAGAAAACTGTCTTGCTATGCCCCATCTGCCCACCATCTGACCAACAGAACCACTAATGAATGAGTAAGAGTTATCACATGTACAGGAGTCAACAGCTCTTATGCAGAGTGATGGTGATGCTAAGTCACTAGATTCAATTTGTCCCAAGGCAAAGTACTCTGTCCCTAATGTCCTCAGTTATGTATTGAATGCCTATCTTTGAATGGCCAGAAAGGGCATCAGAGAAAACTGTGAGGGTGGACCATTAATAACCATTACTGTATCTGGAAAAAGATAACTCACTTGGGCTCTACATTTACTGAGAAAATTTATCATTTTAGATAAATGAAATCTACTAAATAGAAAAAGCATTGTACCAGGGCAGGGACAGTAGCAAAGAATCCCTTCAGATTTGGGTAGCCCTCCAATTCAGCACCACCTATCAACAAGTCCCTGAAAATCAAGTGCATACTCATGCTCATAAAAACTAGAATCAAAATATCAGATCATTTGGAAGGGATGTTATTACTCAGAATTATGTTGGCATTTCCATTGATGCAGAGAAATGGCTTACGTTGCTATCAATTTAATGGGAAAATTTACAACTTTAATGGTCATTTTGGGTCAGATCCAAACACTCAGGCCTTTTTTTAGTTTAGGTTTTTGTTTTGTTTTGTTTTTTTACTATTGGTGTTGTGATTTATATAAGTCGATAAACAAAGTTTGTTTAATACAAGCATAAGTTATCTACTGTTACTGACACAAATACTTGGAAAAAATTTCTAAAATAATCTTAAAAGTTTCTCCAAAACATGCTACATTCTCTGAAATGAACCTTTTTCTGTTTATTCCTCAGAGTCTTATATCAGAATGCCATAGATATATGGAGATCAGCAATACCATAGCACTCAAACTAGAATACTTCTATGCTGCCACCTCAAACATGAAGCCAAGAGAATATTTCTAGATTTAATGTAATACACAAAGAAAGCATTTAAAATACCATACATTTCAGACTTACAGAATTGAAAGAGATATTGATTACACCATCTGGTAATTGGCCCAGTTTCTTCAGTGACCTCAGACACCTACCTAAATTTCCCAGAAGCACCAATTAAATAGGGTCATTTTTCACTCTTATTTTATTTAGTTGTTTCACATCACTGAGTATCATTAATAACTGACAATACTGACAATTTTTATGCATTACATAATATTTTACATCTATTTTCCAACTCTGAGATTAAGGTTCATGGATGTGGTTCTACAGAAGAATTCATTCTGAAAACAAGCAATACAATCATGATTTTCTTCAGATACTTCAGTCAGGTAACAATGATGACAACATTCATCTTTAGAATAAAGATAATATACATTTTCTATAGAGGACAGATTTACCTACCAAAGTCTTTAATGCCATTCTAAGTACGTAAAAATAAATAGATATGCACAAAATAAGATTAAGAGTAGATGCATTTAATTAACAAACAAACCTGATTAAGGTTATTTCAATAAATAAAGGTTATTCTCCAATTCATAATTAGATGTACTGATAATAAAATATACAGGGAAATAGAATGGAAAAAACAGATTTCACTTTCAGTCTTTCAGAGATGGAATCCTAGAACGATCACGTATCATCTGCATGACCTCAGGAGATGATGTAAGTTCCTTGACCCTCAGGTTCTCAGCTTTCAAATGGAATCATTATAATATGCAATATTAATATTGGCTGTATGAGACATTGTGAGAGTTAATTGAAATAATGGAAGAGTAAGGTGCTTTATAAATTCTAAAGCTAGTAATATCAACTGTGATGTTAAAAGGCAATGTTTTTCTGATTTTCTTTTTTTTCTTGACGTCAAAGTGACAGTAATGATAAATAGCCTATTCTCCTTCTGAAGGATCATTGATTTTTGAAATCCTTAAGAATTGTAATATGAGACTTTTTATTCTTTTTTGGTGAGTTTTAGTTTACCCTATTTCGTAGGCCAGGTATGTGCAATTGTATCGAGTAACCTGTCAGAAATTAGACTAGTGTTTGATGTAGCTTCACAGCAACATGTTTCATGAAATATTTGAGAGCTAACTTGGCAAGCCTTTGAAAATGGAAAAATTCAAGATTAAACATGAACTGGATCCTACCCAGAGAAGTAGAGTTACATATGTAATTTTCATCTCCTTGTGAAATCATTCTTTTCCTTTTCATCCCAAGAGAAGCAATGTCTTGACTGCCTTGTGGATTTGATTAATAAAACGCATCTTGCTCGAGTTCAGTTTTTACAACAGGTGATGGTGAATCCTTTTAAAGGAGGTTTTTAAGGTGATGGCTGAAATGATTTAAGTGGACTAAGGCACTAAAATGTTGTGAAACCTACTTGAGATTCTCCTGTATTAGATCTCAGTTGTTCAGATATAATTTTGTTGGTATGCATACAAGAATAGTATACACTGCTTGCAAAAGAAGATTATACTAGCTGACCAAAAATTTTCTGTTGCTTATCCTGGATGACCACAAATATTTAAGAAGTGTCTAAGAAAAGCATAGAGTTCAATTTTCAGAATTACATTAAAAAGAATCCAATCATCTAATCTGTTTCAAGGATGGTTCCAGCCCCAGTTGTTGGTTAAATTGAGAATGAGCATAAATATACATAACAATGAAACAAGAGTGACTGTTTCTTCCAGTTGTGCAGACTTATGGAAGTATCATACTGATGAATTTGATTGACATTTAGTGAGGGAAGTTTCTTACCATCATTCTGCTATCAGCTATGGATGCCACCTGAATTTACAATGGTCTAATAGTCCCCTGTGAATATTTATACTTTGAAAGCCATTTATGCTCATTAACAGGATGGGAAAAGATAAGAAATAAAAAGATAAGCATTAAAATCATCTCACATACTTAAACAAATTTATTTAAAAAAAGATAAAAGATTATTTGCAATTATTAATTCTTGAAATTGTTTTAAAGACTATATCCACTGCTTTTGTTCAAACATAACAGCACTGAAATATAAAATGATAATATAGATAATAGAATTCACTCAAATCACTTATTCTTAAAGACAAGAGTTTTCTATATTTTTATAGATTACGGAGTTCACTCAAACAATTATACCCATGAACTGAGCAGTTCCCTTAGAATACTTCTAGAAGTATAGAAGGAAATAGTCCTAATTCTAGAAGGAAATGGAAGATTATTTCCTATAGATTTTTCCAAATTGCCTCATCATGAACTTGAAGAATTCGAAGTAAACTGGATTGAAATCAATTACCTCTGTATTACCCAATGTACGTCAGAGGTATGGAACCAAAATCTAATCTAAATATTGATTCATAACAATTGAAAATATTTATTAATAAAAACATCTAGGACAAAGGTCTGTGCTGTTCTTACAGAAATATATTACGTTGAGGGATATCCTTTTGAAACTTTCAAACAAATCTTAAGTTCCACATCTCTGCAATGTGATAATTTTTCTTTCTTGCAGATGTAGATGCTAATAGTTAAGGACAATTATGGTATATTAAGGTCTGAAAATAGACTAAATATCTATACAAAGAAGAATGCATTTTATTTCCAAATTTCCTGTTCTAAATCACTTTTTAATATACATTTCTTCATAGACACATATATATTTAAAATGTCGTGTCCTAAATAGGTTTAACAGAAGTCGTAATTCTATTTTACTTTGTTTTATTTTTATTTTTGTAGGTTTACAATTTCCGCTTATAGCACAAAAGAAAAACATTCAGAGGGCTCTCTCACGGAAGGCAGGTGCAGGAGACCCACTGATTCTTCTGATAATGATAATGTCAGTGACATCATGAGGCTCAGGCCTGGTTGGACAAGCAAAGATTCCCAACTTTATGCAAAACACTGGAAGCAGTATTCATAATGTCTGGATGCTGCTGGGAAATTGAAATCAAAGGAATCAAATCCCAGTCTATGGCACGGAAGGAGGCAATACTTTAAAATAGTGATATAATATGATATAGTACTTCCCAAACTGCTAATACAGTAAGTATACGATTGAGTATAGCTCTTAAAGCGAGTGATGAAGACTGATACACAGAACAGATAAATCATGGAAAACATTTAAAGGATATGGTGAAAAATTGGGTACATTTAATGATAGATTGGCTTTTGTGGAAATACAAGGTCAAATAAGGAGAATATACTGATCTCAAAATCTAAACTTCTATTCTGCATATTATAATAGGGAAATCAGCAACAAATAGTCAATCATTGGGAGTTCTTTTGATAAATTCTAGAAATTTTGCATTTATTTAGTTTTGCCAACTCTTAGACCAAATTAATTACATAATGCACATACAGGCACTCTGGGATTAGAGATGCCTGCATTCGAATTCAGTTTATCATAAAGGAGGCTCAATTTTTCAGAAAAAAAGAGAAATAATAAATATTTTTGCCTTAAAATGGAATTAGGAGGTTTTTAATTTAATTTAATTGTTTTTAGAGATGGGGTTCTTGCTATGTTGCCCAGAGATGGTCTCAAACTCCTGGCCTCAAGTGATCCTCACATCTCAGCCTCCCAAATAGCTGGGATTACAGGCATGAGCCACAGGCACCAGCTAAAATGTAATTTAGAGTTTTAAATGTGATAATAAATGAAAGCACCAAGTGCTGTTTTGTTGTGTTTAAAATATAAGAGACATTCAATAATATTACTATTTTACCATTTCTCTAAAAGGTTAAACACGTTAATCATTGGTAGAGAAAAACTTAAACTTCCAATAAGTTTAAGGAATACAACAGAAATATCTATTGGAAATAAAATAAAAAGAGCTATGTGCAAATGCTGTTATTTATTCTATTAATATATTTTATATTTGTGGTAAAATCTTGCTAGATAGTACCTACTGCCCATGGTATAGGAATTACGTGATGATATATGGAATTGGCTGCCTGCCACACTTTAAAAGCCCAAGTCAAAACCGAACAGCAACTACCACCATAACAAATTCTCGAGCTTGCGTAGCAAAATATTTGAAGGTTGTTGGGGTGCAACACAAATTTTGGCTAGGGCCCTTTCAGGATCAGCAGAGCTGGGCCAGCTCCTAAACTTTGAGCGCTGTGATTACTTTTACAGTTCCAGGAAGCTTCTCGAAAGTAGAGCAATGGGGTGTAGCTGAGAAATCCACAAACAGGAAAGAGAATACGGGTGATGTGTGACCTTAGTCAGTGTGCTTCATCCCCTGGCAGAGTGCATAAAGGTGGGGAGAAGGCAGACTTAGAGGACCACCGTGGTCGAAGTCATCCTGCCTCAGCAACCAGCCCGTTCGACTAGCAAATTTGAGTTAACAATTCCCCCTTTCCAGGATCATGAAAGAGAAGCCAGAGATGGGTGAGGAGAGAGAAAATTAAAAGTTTTCAGAGACAACTTTTTACCCCCCACTTTGTAATAAAGGCAATTGGTTCAGTATTATGCATGCTGAAAACGTTAAGATTTTAACACAGATTGTTTCAGATTTAATACATTGTGTCTTTATGTTCCTCATTCTTTGGCCATTAGCCCTGAATTTGATAGTAGTTACTAAGTTCTAATGTTTTAACGGAAGAAAATGAAATGGATTTATTTAATTATAAGGCTATTTTTCTAAATAAAAAAAATGAAAACCCCCTGGAGTTTCTGGAATGTCTTTTAAAAATAATCTGTCTTTGTTGGGCTGGCTATAGGTCAGGTATGGTCATGAGCCGGACTCTCTCAGTGCCTTGCACGGAGTCTAGCGCTGTCTGTGCACCTTTGCAGTTTTCTGTAACCTTTTCTTCTGGGCCTCTGGGGCCCTCTTTAGGGTCTGAATACACAACCATATTTTGCACATGTGGGTGTA
>RJWJ010030454.1:0-19874 GCA_004363605.1 Indri indri | reverse complement strand
ACAGTGATTCTGAAGAACTCTCTGGTGGTATTTAAATATATAAAATACAATGTATATAGTACTCCATGTCTCAGCAATCATAATTCCTGGTACATAATCCTATAAAGTGAACATACAGGTCTGTGAAGAGATATGTACAAGGATTGTCAATGCTGGCAGGAAATAGGAGGAAAATTGGGTGTCTATTCCCATAGAAGTGGGAGTGGTGTACCCTGTATCATTTAGAAGCAACAGACTGGATGTACATACAGAAAAATGGAGCATTTCACTGACTTTGAGCTGAGTAGAAAATTCTAAAACACAATCAAATCCCTAATAAAGTAACATTTATGTGATTTGAGATACATACATATGTGGCTAGAGTTGAGTGTTCCATGAGTAGGTTCACAGATATATCATGATCAATCTATTCTATTTCCTAGGATTTTAAACAAAAGCTTAGAAAGAGCCAGGCTGTATTGTACCACTGTGCAATATGTCCATGTGATAAAAAAAAAAAAACACTTGTACCCCTTAAATCTATTGAAATTAGAAAGACAAACTCCCAAACACAAAGATTCTCCCTAACAGGGAAATAAAAACAAAATTTTAAAAAGTCTTCCACATATGGGCACAGAAAGAAATATACAGCATACCAAGAAAAATGCATTTAGAATGCCATATATAATTCAATTTGATTCAGAAAGTAAACAAAGCATGCAAATTAGTCTGTTAAATCAATAGAGTTATAGGTATTCAGAAATTTATATATCTTCCTATGTATATATGCAAACTTATACATGCTGAAGTGTTCTTAAGATTTTAAAAAAATAAACACAAGATGTATGAGTAGTAACAAAAAGACAGACCCAGGCTGATATTTATGAGTGTGGTGGAATGATGACAACAGAATTTGCAACCTTTAGTGACCATCTTATTCTCACCACGAGGACTGGAACAAAAAGAGACAGTGTACAGGAGAGAGAAGCTTGAAGCAGCCAGAATTGAAGAGAAATGAGAGCTGGAGGGCAGCTGTTCCAGAGCCTGGCCCAAGGGGGGATTTTGCAGAATTGCCTGCCCATCACTTCTTGACTCCTGCTAAACATCCTTTAGCCTTGTGTTAAATTCCATGGTGGCTGAAGCTAGCTCCAGTTAATTTCTGTTACTTCCTTCCAACCTAACACATCACCTGCTTCCTGAGTTGGGTCCGTGATGAGTTTGCGTGCTAGGGGGAACCGACATTTCAGCGCCGTGGATGGACTGCTGGCACAGAAGTACAGTGCCGAGTCTCCTGGTTCAGAGGACAGGATTTCCAGGCTGCAGGGTGAGTCTGGGGGACATTCAGATGAGAATCGTTCCTTGTGCTTCTCTGTTTGATCAAAAACGTCATCGTTTTGAAAGTAGACCAAAAACTCAAACTCCTTATTCTGGCTCTGTTGATACCAATAAACAAAAGAATGTCCTTTTTCGGGGATACAACCCATCCTTGCTTTCTGTCCTTTTTCCTTGATCAGATGTCCTGGGGTCTGGGTAACTTTGGCATCAAAAGAACCTGTAAGAGAAGGAAAGAGAAGCTGTGGACAAAGTCCAGGATGGACCCTGACGAGGGAAAAGGCTTGGAGCTGGGGCTTGGCGAACCTAGGACAGGGATTTTCCTCTTGTGCTCAGGACTCACCTGCTGCCAGGAGGCAAAGGGCTGCACAGCAGAGGAGCCTGGTGCCCATGGTCACATTGAAGTAGCAAAAGGATGAGGGTTTTTCATCCCCCATGTGCAACCTTCTTGTGACGTGATCCCTTTGCAGACTCGTAATTGTCCTGTTACTGCTTCACATTACTAAGCAAAAATACTTCCTGGCATTGGAAGAAAAGCTTTTATCCTAACTCACTAAATATAACATTTATATTGTATTCATTTAAAATATTTTATATCCATTTGTGCTAACATAAATAATACATATATATTTTAGAAAGTTAAAAATAAACAAAATAACAAAATAAAAACAACAGACTACTGCTGCACTACTACCAAACAGTGGTTATCACTGTTAACACCCTAGTGATAGTCTTTCCAGATCTTTCTCTTTAGATCTCTCTTTCTCTCTCTCTGTATACGAATGTGTACATATACACATAGACACATTCTTTTTGGTTAAAGCATACACTTTAAATTCTGTTTTATTACCTTTTTTTGGTTAATGATCGACATCGTCATGCTTGTTGTTCATATGATTCTGAGACTAGCCACTGCTTTGCAAAATATTTCTTCTTCTTGCTATTTCTGGTGTAGTTTAGGTTGTTAATTTACACTGTTTATTTTAGATTACCTTTTCTTCCTTGTTTTTTTCTCTCTATCATTACTAATTTTAAATAGTGCACTTCTTTTTTCATGATCTTTTGTGCTTACTTCTTCCTCCTCCCATCCCCATTCCAGGTAAGTAATGTTAACAGCTTAATGTGTATCTTCCCATGGATTTCTCCTCTCTTATTCAATCGTTCAATGATGTTGTTTCTCCACGTTACAAAATTAACTTTGAATAGATAGATAAGAATTTGATAACATAGCAACAAAATATGACTGGAATCTTTGAAATCTCTTATTTCTTTTCCCACATCCCATGCCTCCTGTTTTCCAACTCTACTGAGGTGTTTGTTTTTATCTTTCTTTGCTTCTCTTTGTATTTTAACACATAGAGTAATAAATGCGAAACAGTGTTTAGTTTTACATGCTTTTAAACTTTACACAAATGAGACAATGCTGCACATATCTTCTCCAAAGTAATTTTTCATTCACATTTGTGAAATTTAGTCATGTTTATGTGTTCAGCTTTAGTTAATTATCACTGCTGTATAATTTCTTCAGAGTTATAAACCATCATTTATTTATCCATTCTTCTATTAGAGTACATTTGGATTTTTTTTTTTCTATTACAGATAGTGCTGCCCTGAATATTTTTGTTCTGGTTTTCACATGTAAGCGTTTCTCTAGGAAAGCATTTCTCAAGGGTGAAATTGATGGAAAGTGGGTACACATATCTTGAACTTTACTAGATAACGCCAAATTGTTTTCCAAAGTAAATCCGCCAATACACCAGGGTATTGATTTTGGCTGGGATTGAGTTTGGCTGTCTATCGAGATAAGTGTCCAGTTACATTCATTTTTCTTTATACAGATACCCAATTTCTATTTGTTTAAAGATCTATTTCTGCAGTGCCACTTCTGTGTATGTGCATATGTGTTTTTCTATGGGTCTATTTATATACCACTGTCCCTGTGCTACACTAGCTTTATCATGGTGGTTTTATAATAATTCTCGCTGTCGGTTAGATTGAATCCTCCCAGTTGGAGCTTCTGCATCAAGAGTGCCTTAGCTATTCTTGACCTTTTGCAGCTTCATGTAAATTTTACATTTAGCTTATCAAGTTCTATTTTGATTTTGATTGGATTGCATTACATGTATGAATCAATTTGGGAAAACTGACTTTTTAAAAACATTGACTCTATCCAACCTCTAAAGAGAGGAGATACTTTAAGCCTTCTTTATTGACTATCAATAAGCCTTTATAACTTTTTGCACTTCTTTTGCTCAATTTATTCCTAGGTTGTGTGTATTTGGTATCGTTAGTTGATTTAATTTCTATATCTGTTGCTGGTATATAGGTAGACAAGTCTGAAATATCAGAGTTGCATATACCTCGATCACATGAAATATACCTGATTGGGAAAGGTATTAGTGTTTCCAATCACTTCCTAAGGACCTCTTCTGAGAGCAATATTTTAAATGCATAAACTAGAATACATAGTATTACAAAGAAAACCAATTATTTTGAAATGTAGATGTCAATTTTTAAAATTTATGATGTATTAATTTATGTATGTCTTTAAATTTCATTAAATAAAAGATATCCTGAAAAATGCCATGATTTCAAAGTAGTGCTGAAAGTGAATTATATTTACTACATGTAAGGTGATATGAAAATATCTGACATTCATATCAACTGTAATCTATGCAACACATGTGCAAGTATCTGTGATTTCTATTACTGGCTTTGTCACCGATATTACTAAAACTGCTATGGTTTATTCACTGTACCATAGAAGGAAATGCTATGTTTCAGTTAGAGATTAGCGAAAATAAAGATTTATTTTTCTTTTCCAATTCATGGATTCCCTGGTTTTTACATATGTACTCCATCGAAGTCCATGGCTTCCAAGTTAAAAATTACTGTCTTAGTGCCATAATGCTTTATGCATGGACGGAAAGTGTTAGGAAGTTCATGTATCCTCAGAAATACTTTTCCCACATGCGTAATTTGTAGATTTGTCAAAGGCGTCAAAGAAAAAACATTAAACTACCTCTTTAGACTGATTTATGGACTCGAATTATGACAGGTATTACTATGATTGTATTCATGTCCTTAAACATGAAACAATTTCTATAATCTATCTTCCTATGTATCAGTTACATTCATCATTATCTATGTTTTTTTTAATAGATATTATGGGGGTACAAATATTTGGTTACATGCAATGCCTTTGCCTCACCCAAGCCAGGGCTACAAGGGTGCCCTTCCCCCATACAGTGTGCTCCACCTCCACTAGCTGTGAGTTTACACCACCCCCCTACCTGACCAGCATCCAATGAATATTACTACCACGTGATCGCCTTAGTGATGATCAGTTAGTACCAATTTGATGGTGAGTACATGTGGTGCATGTTTTTCCATTCTTGTGGTACCTCACTTCAAAGGATGAGCTTAAGCTCTATCCAGGAAAATATAAAAGGTGCTAGTTCACCACTGTTTTTTGTAGTTGAGTAGTACTCCATGGTATACATATACCGCATTTTATTAATCCACTCATGTATTGATGGGCACTTGGGTTGTTTCCACATTTTTGCAATTGTGAATTGTGCTGCCATAAACATTCGAGTGCAGATGTCTTTATTATAGAATGTCTTTTTTTCCTTTGGGTAGATGCCTAGTAGTGGGATTGCTGAGTCATACACACAAGTGCGATCCATCATTATCCATGTTGTCATCATCATTATCATCATCATCATGTATATTTGATTCCCGAGTGACATTATTGAAATAGAAAACGATAGGGACATAATACTATAAAAGTATATGCTCCCTCTTGCATGAAAACTTGAGCTGTATGCTAAGAAACCCTATAATCAGAAACAATATCCCTAAAATGGAATTACAAAAGTATCTACTCATCCTATACTTTAAAATAATCCTCTACAATACTATGCGTTACTAATTCTGAGAAACCTCAGATCCCAATAATGGTAATATACACACTATTCTTATTGGCAGATTTTTGGACAGTTCTACTGGATTCAAGATCTTTGTTGTATTCACTGTTTAGTAGTGTCATATTTCATAGATAAAGGAGTAAATAATGGAAAAGGTATATCATTAAACATCTTTTCCCACATTGCAACAGATTGCACAGTCTGTTGCCGTTTCATGCCTCCAACATAGTAATTCTTTATCCGAATGCTTATATATATATGTATATATATATACACACATATATATTTTTTTAAATAACAAGTTATTTTTTAGAGCAGTTTTAAGTCCACAGCAAAACTGAGCAGAAACTACAGAGTTCCCATGTATCCCCTGTCCCCACAGGTACAACCTCCCCCACAATTAACATCCTGTTAATAGAATTATAGACCTGATGAATATGGCCAATGGGAGGAATGCATAGACTGCACCAGAAGAACTGCAATGCCCAAGTTCTTCACTGCAAATCTTGTGTTTGACTATAAGATACTCCCTTTAATTATTCTTAACTTAGGTTTATTTCTATAAGCAAAATATGCCTCTTCTTAAAGTGCACCTTGCAGGAGTTTCACACCTTTTCCAATATGTTTGAAAAGTATATTTTACATTAAAGCAGAGCAGTATGAACACTTAGTTGGCTCACATGGTAAATGAAGCTGATGTCAGCTCACACATGGTAGCTCCACACCACATGTGACTTTCTGGAGAAAGTATTTTTATGGAATATGCTGAGGTAGAGACATCAATTGAGAAATGGAAAGATCAAATTGAATTAGGCTGATGTGAAATCTTGGCAGAAAATATTTCAATAAATGATTTCCTTATGAGCTTTAAAAAGTACATTTATGATAATTTTATTAAAATAAACTTAAGAAAAACAAGAAAGATTTAACAAAATATATGTAAGACCTGTATAATATAGACTATAAAACAGTGCTGAGAGAAATTAACAAAGACCTCAACAAAGAGACATGGGGGAATTTTTGAGACGATGGGAACATTTTGCATCTTGATTGTCATGGTGGTTACATGGGTGTAAAAATTTGTTAAAATCTGTTGAAATGCACACTTAAAATAGGGTGCATTTTATTGCATCTATTGCATATGTTTATTGCATGCATATTGCATATCTTATGCCTCAACGAAGTTGCTTTGAAAAATGGCATGATTGTAGTATTCCAGAGGGCAGGAGTTGCTGACAGTTTCCTCTGAGTTTCTATGGCAGGGACAGCTGTGAGAAGAAGTCAAAAAACCCATAAAGAGTCTCTGGATCCTGCTCAAGAAAATGTGCTGGGTCAGGCGATCAGGGTGCACTCAAAAGACGCAGTTAATTTGCTCTTCATCCTTATTTCTGAATGCATAGCGTTACCAGGTGAAAAGCACGGACTCACGTATTTTTTATAAAGATTGTTAGAAATCCATAAAGTTCCAAAAAAGAGAGAGAGAGAAGGTAATCTGACATATCTTGCCTAATACCCTGTGCACTGCTTTCCTTTGCCCTCCTTGGGTTTTCATCCCCATCAGCTATTGTAAGTATCCCCTTTTTGGTCACCCAGATCTGTTATTTACAAGTTTTTCCTTCTGGTTTATTCTCTTTCAAGTCGAGCTTCTGTTAGTTCCTACCAACCTAATATACCACTTGTTTCCTGAGATGGGTCCATAATGAGTTTGTGTTCTAAGAAGAGCTAAGATTCAGCACTGTGGATTGGCTGCTGGCACAGAAATACAGTGCTGCGTCCCCTGACTCAATGGACTGGATCTCCAAGCTACAGGGTGAGTTTTTGGGGCATCGGGCTGAAAATTGGTCATTGAATATTTCTTCTTTTTCAATAATGTCTTCATTCTGAAGATAAACCAAAAACTTGAGCTCTTCTTCCAGCTTCTTACGATACCAATAAACATGAATATGTCCTTTTTTAGGGACACAATCCATCTTGGTTTTCTGTTCCTTTCCTTTGACCAGATATCTAGGACTCTGGGTGACTTCAGTGTCCATGGAGCCTGCGGAGGAAGGAGACAGGAGCTGTGGACAAAGCCCAAGGGTATGCGTGATATTGCAGCCACAGAAGAAAGTCCTCAAACTGGAGTTCAACCAGTTCAGAACAGGGACTTACCTGCTCCCCAGAAAAAAAAGGCTGCACAGCAGAGAAGTCTGAGGCACATGGCTGGCACAGGGGAAAGAGTGGCTGGTGGGTGGCCTTTTCTGTAATACTCATCCCTCACCAACAACCTTCTTGTGACATGATCACTTCCCAGAGCCTTCATAGGGTCATGCTCATGGGACAAAAGCATTTCACAGGGTGTGGGAGGGCAGGCTTTGCTGTGGCTGGTGAAAGCAATTAGTGTGAGTTTCAGCCTGCTTTTATTTTCTTCTTCTGTGACTCACTCTTTTGCTTTTTTTTTTTTTTAATAAAATCACTTACATATTATTTATTTCTTTGCTTTTCTAAACTCGTCAATTTTCCTCCCTCTCTCCTCCCTTCCATCTCAGGTAATGAATCATACAACTCAGTGTTCACCAATCATAGCTTTTGCCACACTTATAAAAACACACAGTAGCTACTTTACATTAAAGAATTAAGTGTTGAACTACACAAAACAATATTTATGACAAATATGCAATGCATACAGAGAAACAATAAAATGAATATACCCTCGCTTGAACCAGTTAGCTTAAGAGCTGGAGCATTGTTGAGAATTTTTCAGCCTAGGTTACTGTCTTAGATTCATTTGTTCTTTCCCCATCACGTCCAGGTAGAGTAACCCTGAAGTTTAGATTAATCGTTCACTTTTTTTTCATGAAAGTTTTTAGCATTTATGTAAGAATATGTAGATTATATATTACTTAATGTTATATGTCGTTGAAATTTATCTAAGGGGACTCGTTCTATCTTTTATTTTTCTTTCATAACTATGTCTGTGGTGTTAATTCATGTTGACACATATAATCCAGAAAATGTACTTTTACTAATATTTAATATTATTTAATAATGTAATTGGCCAGAATTTATTATTCCTTCTTGAATTAATGCCCACTATTTTTTTTCTGTGTATTTTTGCTACTGCAAACGGTATTGCATTCTTGTACATGTCCCTGCATACCTAGGTGCAAGATTTTTTCTATACCTGGAAACCTAAAGACTGGGTCTTATGGTTAATATCAACTTTATGTAATATGACAAAATGCTTTCCAAAGTGATTAAGCCCAATACTTAATCAATACAAAGATCCAAATAATAGTTCCTGCATGTTTTCAAATGCTCCACATCTATGACTACATTTGATATTTAATAGTCTTCTAATTTGACATTCTATTAGGTTAAAATTGTATGTCATGGTACAATATAGTTTTAGTTTGCATTTTTTCTGGTTGCTAAGAAGGTTAAACTTTCTTTTTTTACTTATAGGTCACCAGTGTTTTCTATAAACTGCAATTTGCCCACATTTTTTTTTTTTTTTGGTTAATTAGCTATTATTTGTCTGTAACAATCCTTTATATATTTTGGATACTAAACCTTTGTCAGCTATATGTGTTGCTAATATGTTTCCAATTTGTGGCTTGTGTTTTCACTCTCTTTGATGTGTTTTTTGTTGGATTTCTTAATTTAGTGGAATATATTTTTCTTTTATTTTCGTGTAAATTTTCTTATTCTGCATAAGAAATTCTCCCATAACCCAAGTTCTTGGAGATATACTCCTATATTATTTACCAAAACCCTGAATTCAAAACGTTTGGATTTTGTGTTTAAGTATTTAATCCACTTGTGATTTATTTTGGCTTATGCTGTGAGAAAAGGTGTCAATTCATCTCTCCTTGGATAGACAACCACTTGTCCCAGAGTAATTCATTGCATATTATATCACCCCTCCATGTACCTGCAATGACAGCACTGTCATACATCAAATTCCTGTTATTCATGGGCCTATTTTTCATCTTATTATATTTTCCATTTGCCTATTTATTTATACTTCTTTTGTTATCCTAAATTATAAAGTAATTTAATAATTAGTAGGGCAAGTCACCTCACTTTATACTTTTTCAATATTTTCTTGCCTATTCTTGTTCCTCTTTTCCATTTAATTTTATTAATAGATTATTTTGTCAAATTTCACGAAACAGTGTCTTTTGTATTTTGATTCGTGTTGCATTGAACATACAGATGAGAATGCAGAAACTGAAATACTCTATCGTGTTCACTTATTCATGATCAGCGTATCTCCACTTATTTCAAACTTTTAAGAAGCATTCCTCTAAAACTTTAATAACTTTGTGCATTAGCGTTTTGCTTATCTTCTGGCAGATTTGCTCTTAAGCGTTTTATATTTTATATTTTGTTACTATTAGTAAATAGTCTCTCTTTCTAAAGAAATATATATTTTAGCTGTTTCTTGCTAGTATGTGGAAATAAAATTTTTATATTTGTGTTGAATTCAGTAAACTCACTAACTTTTGTGTTTTTAATAATGCAATGCTTCTTCAGAGCCTTTGGATCTTTGCGAATAAACTTATCTTTTGCCAGTAATTACTTCTTTTTCCTTGCTTTCTCATTCTTACACTTTTTACCCTTGTTCCAACTGGCTGAAAATTCATTACAATGTTGAATGGAAATCATGCTGGCATTCATTTATTTATTTACCCATTATGAGTAAATTGGACATCTGCAGTAGTCCAACTACAGTAGGAGATATGTGGTAAATGCCATGGGGGATTACAAAATGTAAGATTAGATGCTGCTATTTCCAGGACCAATTGCCCTCCCAAGATATCTGCAAATTATTCTTCCAATCAGCACCCAAGTATCTCACCTGAAGCATATGAGGCATCTAACAATTGTCTTCAGGTGAAGATCTGCCTGCCCTTTCTGGGCCACAGGTATTTCACAGAAAGACCCACATCGCCCCCTAGTGGTCCGAGGTGCGAATTCGTCCGATGCCCGCTGGTCTCACTGCCTCTGCCTCTCCAGAGGTGAGTGGGGAGTCGTGGGCTCCGCGCTGGGAGACAGCCGCAGGGCGTCTCAAGTGCCAGGGCTGAATTAAGGAAAAGCAGCGATCGGTGTGGTAACCTGCGGCATAAGCCACAGAACTGTTACTGGTAATTAGTTCCACAATGACTCAGTCTTTAATATTGATGATGGTTTACCAGTGTAATTTGACTTCTCAGCCGTTTCTAGCCGCTGTTCAAGGTGAGCGTGCTTCTTCACAGTCTCTGTCCTAAGTTCCATGCTCTTTTCATTGTATATTTCATCATCAGGGGATGGTATGCACTTTCATTCCTCCAGTTATGCTAAATTTCCCAAATGTTTACCTCTTATCCAGAGCCATTTTCCAAGTCCCTGACTTGTACATCCAACTGCTTTCTGCATATTTCCAGTCGGATTTCTGTCTCAAAGGCACCGCCAATCTCAGTGTACATCACTATCTTCTTCCCACGTGGTCCTCATCCATCTGGCTGCAGTGGTTGTCTTTTACCCCCTGTCAGCTGCTGCTCATAGCTAATCAATTGCCAAGTCCTTTGATTTGCTTCCTAAACACCTTTTAAATCCCTCGTTTCCCTTATTTTTGTGGCCACCATCATTAGCTGAGCTACAACACCGCTTGCCTGAGTTGCTGCAGGGCTAACTTTTCTATGCACCAACTCTCTCCACGCTGCGGAAGGGTCGCAGAATACGCCACTCCAAAATATGCCACTTAGGCATAAGGATAACTTTGAGCTGAAGGCACTTAAAAAAATCTGCAGCAGGTACAAGGAGGGTGCTCTGACCCTCCTACCATTTTTCTTCCTGAAAGGCAGAGGATAAACCCCTCACAGGGAAGATGTCCTCTTCAGACCAGAAGGAAAGTATTAATAACATTCTTTTCATACAAGATGGGATGTTAAAGCCGAGGGAAATCTTTCCAATAAACTTTGTTAAATTAGCCCTCACCTTCCTGGCCAATTCTCCACCCAATTAATGACCTAGTCCAAGCCCCTTTGCCTTGTCTCATTTTCACATTTTACTACCCATTGTCCAAGTCATTATATACGCGTTCAACTCCAGCTGCGTCTTTGGGTCTTCATTTCCTTATGAGGGTGCTCCCATGTCATGTAAAACTTATATTAAGTAAATTCATATGCTTTTCTCATGATAATCTATTCAGTACTCAGGCCCAGCAGAAAACCCCAAGAGGATAGAGGTAAAATTGTGTCTCCTTTGAATGGTTTGCCATTTCTTCACATAGTGGTTAGGGTGGTTACACACACACACACACACACACACACAAACACACACACTACTCTGATTCCTACAGGACTCAAATGCTTAAAACCTCAACAGCTCTTATTAAACTTTATGTTAAATTCCATATCACTTATCTTTATTTGTAAGGTCATAGATGGTTTGATGTCTTCCTACCACTCTCCAATCTCACCTTATACTCAGCCCCCTCCTCCTTCTGCTCTTGGCACATTGCTAACTTCTTTCCATTCATTGAACATGGCAATTTCTTCCCTGATTGAAAAAATTTTCACTGGTTCTTTCATCTTTCTTAAATGCCCTTGAGTTCATTATTCCCCGTCCTACTTAATTAACGTCAGCTCATCTTGATGTAAAGCATTTAGGAGTAATATTTAAATTCTTTTCCTTATAACTTTTCTTGAAAGGTGAATAACCATGAATTATATTATATCAGGGACTTCAAACTCTCAAGGAAGTATTTTATCAAGAATCACCACCAGTAAATTATCTATAGTCCATTTTTGTCAGATAAAACAAAAGAATCTTAACTGATTTTTAAAAATTGTACTGGAGAGTAGATTACAGATAAAAGACACTCAAATACTTACGGGTATTTTAAATTGACTATGGGTCAGTCAAAAGTAGTCACACTGCTTTCCATATTCCAAAGTGGAAAACAACAGCAGTGGTATGAAGTCGTGAAGTAGCTAATCAAATGATCACCTTCAGACACCTGAGATCTCGTACGTTCTGTAGAAATTGGGCTGAGACTCCTCTAAACCAGTTCCAGAAATTATTTTTGTGGGATATTGAGTTACAATGCCAGTTGACCCAAAACTTGCAAATCTTTTGTGTGTAAGGTGGGGAATTGAGTAAGAAACAGACACTCAGAATGGGGACATCTCAGGATATGGAGGATTTAAAGAACCCTGGCTCCTGCAAACCTCTGAAAATTTCCCCACAGCATCTTCACTTCTGGGGAACACAGAGCCTCCATTGAGAGAGAGAGAGAGAGAGAGAGAGAGAGAGAGAGAGAGAGAGAGAGAGAGAGAGAGAGAAAGAGCGAGAGAGCGAGTGTGTGTGTATGTGTACGTCTTGGGAAGGGGGAGGTCAGACTCTATATTTTTCCTTACCCATCATTGCCTTTCAGTGGTGAACTTGGTTTCAAATAGAACATAACCCAGAGAGTAAAATATAGGACCAGAGCACAGAAAGAAAATGTTACACTTAAGAAAATCGCTCATCAAAAATTTATGTCATCAAAAATTTACAGGAAATGCTATAGGATTTTATTTTATTTTGATGGTCCTTCTCCCAGGAGGACAGAACACAAATTTGGACTGAGTTATAGTCAATGCTATTCAAAGCTATTCCCCTATTTCCCTAAGGTAATGCATGTAGATAGAAGGCTGTGTCTCTAACAGGCATCTGGATTGGGAAAGGCAGGTCTGAACACAGCACCCATCCATGCTAACTGATGTTAAGCTTGATGTAGAGGGAAATAAATGATTACATCAGATAGTAATGATACCGCTTTCTCTCTATGTTTCATGCTAGAGCCTTAAACGCTCTTATCTTTTCCATGCTGTTGGTAAAGGAAGCAAGTGGAATGTTTAAAAAATATTTCATTAGCTCTCTTCTCCAGGCTGAAAACACGGACAAAGCAGGAAGCTACAACTAAAATGGGTCCCTGGATTCAGTGGCAATGGCACAGTGTGAAGTGACTGAACCCAGAGGGTGCATTTAATCACCAGTAACTCAGGGACATGGCCACCATGGAGATATAATGTGGCAGCATGTCCATTGCTGAATTGCCTCCCATCATGTTCTGCTCAGCTCCACGTGGGCCAGGGCCAAGGTCTCATCTCCATGCCTTCACTTCCACACTTGGTCTCTCAGCCCCCTACTCTCTGTCGCAAAGGGATTTACCAGGGTCCAGGTCCATTGGTTGGTAGATTGTCCACCGTGAATGATTCAGTGATGGATTCCTACATGAGGACGGTAGGGGTTGAGCCACTGCTATTTCACTCCCTGGTTCTCACTACACAATGTTCTCCATCCTTCTCTTTCAAGAATTCTAATCCCATCATTTGTTTGTTTATTATTTTTCTCCCTTTTGATTTAATACACATAATATTTGATTAATCTTAACCTGTGGTTCATAACACACAGGTATTGCTTATCAATGAATGGTTACTTATTTATTTAAAAATATAGCAGGTACTTGTGGAACATCTCCCCCTTGACAATATGCGAGATAGACCTTGATGATATTTAAATTTATAGCTATGTGATTGTTCTCTCATTCCATCTCTTGCCACTCCCCAGCTTTATAAAAATCCTGAACTTGGGTCACTATCATTCCCTGCCATTCCCCTGTGTGCTGGTAAATGTTTGACAACTACCTTGCTGGAGGAAAATAAGACGGCCCTGATTTGTTGTGTTTGCTGATCCCCATGGTGTAAATACTCCCACTATGGCCTATTTCAAGCTATCAAAATGAAGTCACTGAAATTTGAGTTGGGAAAGATATGCACAATTGGCTCTCACAACCTGGTAAAAGCCAGCTCCAGTACACAATGGTTCCTTGCTTTCCTTTTAAGATAATTTTATATATTTGTAGTCCTGAAAATTGTTTTCTTGATTTAGCTGTTTTTAGCTCTATAAAAAGCATATCATGTTTTACATAATCTTATCAGGCTTAGTTTTTGCATTTTATGTCATTATATATTGCTCAGATTCACCTATAACACTGTTCGTTACTGTAGTTCATTTGTTTTGACTGATGTATATAGTTATCCATCAAATGACTAGACCACAGTTTATTCATTCACTCTTGTCAGTGCATATTTGGCTTGGTTCCACGTTTTTCTGTTGTGAATGGCGCTGCTAAGAACACTTTTGTATTTACATCTTCGGATGTGCATATGCAAGAGCTTCGCCTGATATAAACTTAGGGGTGGAATCGCTGGGTCGTGGAGTATAGGAACATTCAACTACAAGAGGTAATGCTGAACCAGTCCCACGTGGTTTATATTACTTATGCTCCCACCAGGAATTTACAAGTAATCCTGTGGATCTATACCCTCTCTAACATTTTACATCTCTAAACTTTTTATATTTTGTGGATCAAATGGATATAAAATTATGCATCATCAGGTCTTGCTTCACATGATCCTAATCATCAGTGAAGTGAAATATCACTTTCTATGTTTATTGTTCATATATGTTTCTTCTATTAAATATATGTTAATATATTTTGCTCATTTTCCATGGGGTCTTACAGGTTTGTTGTCAATGTAATTTGTTTGTTTCTCCTTGGAAAGGATTTTTCTGAAGGGCCAACCCTCACTGCTACACTTACTGTCTCCCAGCTTCAAGCCGCGTTGTCTGAGGCCGTCCTTACCGCTCCGTCTGCCTTCTCTTCCCCTCGACACTTTCTCAGGAGCAAACTCATCAGCACCTCTGCATGGACGCTTCGGAATTCTCTGTCCTGAGGTCTCGAGGGTGCTGCCGGCCTTTGCCCCAGCCGCAGCCTGTTCATCCACCAACCAGGGCTCTGTGGAGCACATCCCTGACTTCTTTCATGACTATCTCCCTCTGCTTGGCTGCGCTGTGCTTCTCTTTATCTTGAGGCCTTGGATGGTGACAAGACAGTGCTGAACCGTCGTGGAGAGCCAAATGCCAACGTTTATCACAAAAGAGACAGCGATTTACGGAAGTGTCTTCGGATCTACCTATAGGATTATGGGTAGATTTATCCACAAACACATGACTCACATGTGGCAGAGTCAGGGCAAAACTCCAGGCTTTATAATTTTCAGGGGAATTTTCCATGTCAGTTGGCCACTCTGCAGGCCCAATTCCATTCCCAGCGTGTAGGTCTCAAACAGGACAGCTCCTCTACACTCCACTCTCGGATTCCTTCTCTCTCCCTCTCCGTCTCCACGTACACACACAGGAGTCTCAGTCAGAAAAGCTGCGGTTTCTCAATCTCCCACATCCCCTTCCTTAGGGCCCCTGGGCCTGGCGGGTGGGGGAGGGGTAGCCTGCTACTCAGGTTCTTGCCGCGGTCTCCGGTCTCCTCCCCGCGCTGTGTCACTGCCACTGCACACGTAGAAGCTGCTGTCTTCAGGACGCGCGCTCGTCACCGTCAGGGTTGAAAAGTTTCTGTTTGTGTGGCTGATGGGAAACTTGTCCCTGGGAACACCTTGTTCGTATGTGACACCGGAGCCTTCGTTAGAAGTTGCCAACAGCATGAGGCTCTGTTTCGGGAACTGACGATACCAAAACACAGTCGTGGCCTGAAAGTCCACGGCGTGGCACTCCATCTTCGCGGAGGCGCCACTCTTGCAGATGGCCCTGCGTGGGTGCTGAGAGACGAGGGCGCCGAGCCCAGAGCCTGCCGGAGCGGGGTCAGACGGACGAGGGGGCCAGCAGGACCCGGTCAGACGGGCCCCAGGCAGGACACTCAGCCTCACTCCCTCGCCTTTCTCCCAGCCCCTGGAGAATCCCAGGTGGTCTGTGCACTCTTCCTGCCGTCTCCCCAAGGTCGGGATCTCCATCCGCCCTGACAGGGGGCCCACCTCACCCTCCAAACTTCTAGAAAGCATCCGTCTCACTTTGACGGGCACAGAGGATCCGCAACGCCCCGCCGCCCCTTCGCCTCGCCAAGGCCCGCACCCCGCCCAAGCCCCCGGGTGGAGTGAGGCTCATACCGGGCTGCAGGAGCAGCAGAAGCAACAACATCTCAGCGTCGGCCTCGCACCACGGCTCTGAAGACGGGTGTGACCACACCGTTCAGTTCGTTCGCCCTGGGGACGGGGACGGATGCCTGATGGAGGAATCCCAAAGTTGCTCTGATCCGCCCCCTAGTGGCGGCCATTGCCGGTGACGCAAGATACCTCCGTCTCCCTGTTGAGGAGCCATACGTTGCTGAAAGAGGATTCGAGAATTCCCAATTTAACCTCCAAATTTATAGGAGAAACGCTGAGACTCAGAGCACTGAAATGACTTAAGTGAGTTTCTCATAAGGAAAAGAGTGTCCGTGTAGATAGTGACTGACATCACAGTCGGTCGTTGCTTCTGTGCCATAGCCTCAAAGTAATCACACTGCGACAACCCGTGATTGTCAATCACCAGACCTACGGGGTTGACACTGCCGTATGTGTCGGTAATGCCCAGGCCAGGGCCTCAGTGGGAAGTTCAATGTTTCTTCGTCATCACGATGAAGACTCTTCCTCATCTTCTAAATGAGGTGTTTACCTCACGACTATCTCATGACAGTTCCCCTTATATATTGATGGACGTAATTCTAAAAATATTTATTTATTTAACCTGTATGCATTTGTGTGAATCACTGTTCGAGGTTATGAGAATAATTATTTACAATTATTTTACTGTACTGGTGGTCATACTAAGTGTGGGCCAATGGAAATAGATTCTACAAGGCTTAGGGAATTCTTCCTGCTTTGAACATGCTGGGATACTTGTTTTAATGGATCAATCTTGAAAATGTATAGCAATTACAAAGAGTGGGGGAGTGTTTTTACAAAGCACTGTACTTCTATTTTTATAACAGCCTCCTGGTTGTGCTTTCACTTAATATTTAGTTCTATTTCTTATTTTTCTGGCCTGGGTAGCTAAGAAAGGGGGGATTAAGACTTGGCCCATCGAATTATGCTTGTACTATAGTGAAGTAGTTTTTATCATAACAAATATGACTATGGCATTTCACCGATATGAATGTGTCTGTTGAAGGGCATCTGCACTCTCCTGTCATATGTCTTTACTGATGGTGTTGGGCCTCATTAGAATGGGGCCACCTCACTCTGTAACTGTACTTCCTCTGGGAACAGTAGGTAAGGATAATAAGAAGAGTGGGTAAGGTAAGGATAATAATTTTATATAAACTGTCCTTCCTAGTCAATAGATGCAATGGCTTCTCAAAACATGCTAAGAAAACATTTAGTGATACTTTCCATTTTTTAAGTTTCCTGTCTTTCACTTCGGATAATCTCTCGCTCACAACTTGATTGTGGGGAGTGGAGGTTACAATGAAACTTCCCAGCTACAGAGTTCTTTTTAATATTAGGATTACCCTAAAAAGCAAATGGTTCAATAGTTTTGCAGTGGAATTTCTGAAGTCCATTTAAGTCCATATGCTTTGTTTCATAACTTCCTCAACAGAAAGGAGGGAGTTCATGTCCCTTCTAGTCATGCCCAAGATAAAAAGGAAACACAGATTGTCTATCTCTTACTGTTCTCCCTTTCATTTCCTTCCTCTCATGCGACAGATAGTCTTGCCCTACTCATCTCCTCCGGGGAATGGCTGTGCAAAGGCAGCAGATAACTCTACAGGGCTGTGTCTCTCCCACTGCCACCGTGGATCCTGGCCATGTCACCTGGCTCAGGGAATGATTGGTATGGAGGTGTCTGTGAACATGGTCTGGACATGCAGGCTGAAGGATCCTGCAACCATCCCATCTCCAGTGGTTTCCTTACTGTTGTCAGAGCACATTAGTTTCAATGACAGCTTGGAGTTCTGAGGAGTGTTTCCCATCTCCATGTCTCAGTATTTTGGTCTCTGTGTGACTCTGTGAATCAAGCTTCCAAAGAATATGCAGAAGAAACCCAAAGCTAAACACGGAATCCAGGAAGGAACTCACAGAGAACACATGGAGCCAGGGCTGGCGTTTTCTGGACAGGGAGAGAATGCAGAGAATAATATAGACAGCCATTTATTTCTAGAAACAGAATTGCGTGATCAAATAAATATTCGTAAATAATTCACATCACTTATCTTCTAATTCAGTGGATATGTGCAGAGCATAAAGAGAGAAAATATGCGGAAGACATAAAGATCATTTGGAAAGTTTTACTTAACACCCGTCTGCTGATCTGTCACTCAAATGCTTCTCTTATGCCCGACTCTCTCTTCTAAGTGCCAGGCATGAATTTGCACAGCTCCTGGATATTGCTATGCAGATATCCAAGGAAGGCCCATTAGAACTGGGAACTGAATTTTGTTCAATAACTTTACTCCATTAATTCTTCCCAATTTTCTCCCATTGCCATACTCCAGCGGGGGCGGGAGTTTGAGCGTGCTTTTCCTGATATTACCTCATCGCTCTTTCCTTTCATAGTTCCTGAAGCCTGTCTCACTCTTTTGGTGCTCGCCCATCTGGTGAAATC
Organism: Indri indri; assembly: GCA_004363605.1. Taxonomy (NCBI): domain Eukaryota; kingdom Metazoa; phylum Chordata; class Mammalia; order Primates; family Indriidae; genus Indri; species Indri indri. The sequence continues at coordinate 1,188 of RJWJ010030454.1, read as the reverse complement.
CTCCTTGCCCATCTGGTGAAACTTGGATAATAAGTTTCATCCCCAAATTTGCCTTCTCTTTGACACCCTCCCTGATGTCACCAGACTGAATTGGCCACGTTACTTCCTTTGCTCCACTAACACCTCAGCTTAAAAGCACATGTCATATGATGTTGTGATTACAGTATTTGTCTTCTACAGCTTTCTCTCACCACTAGAATGTTATTATTTCTTCTGAAGGTAGGGACAATGTTCTGTTCATTTTTGTTTTCTAATGTTCAGTAAAACAGAAAAAAGTTTGGGGTTATAAAATTAACCTCTTTCATCTTTCTTCTCTCTCTCTCTCTCCGTTTCTTTGTCTATATATATAACTTATTAATATTCATACAACATATATATAATTTTTTAAACCAACTTAGTGGCTGAGTAAAGTTTCATGCCACCCCGCAGAGCCTACTGATGACAGCAGCTTTGGTCACCTGGCCAGGGCGGGAGAAAGGGCAGGCAGGGATGCGGGAAGAGCCTGCCCCTGGGAGAGGCAGCAGGGCTTGGGCACGTTCATGCACAGAGAGGGGGCGGCTGTGTTTCACTGTGCTCGCACTGGCGCAGACATAGACAGCCGTCTGGTTCCTCTGGGGCGACGTCACAGTGAGAGGAAACTGTGCCTTCCTCTCCCTAGAGGTACTGTAGCCGAGGGCTATGTCTCCTTTCAGGACCTGCCTTACAAGTTGCGAGTGGTAGATCAGTCTCAACCCTTGCCCCAGGTCTTGTCGGTACCAGTACATGGCATTGTGATCCAAATTCTGCTCACATTCCAGGGTCACATTCTGTCCTTCCTTTGCGAACAGGTATTTTGGGGTCTGAGTGATTCCGCCATCCGTGGCTCCTGAGGAGGAAAGAGAAAAATGCTGGAAACAGCCCAGGGAGACACCTGATGCTGCTTTCACTGGAGAGAGGCTTAGATCTGGAGCTTGGCACATTCGGACATGAGTTTGCTCCCTGAGCCTCAGACCCACTTGCTCCTAGGAGACAAAGGGCCACACAGCAGAGCATCTGGATGCTCATAGTAGGAAGGGGTTCTCTTGTGGCTACAGGCACTTGTTGGATGACAATGAGGACAGAAGCTTAGCTCTGTGGCTCCCCCTGGCCTAAAATGTGGAGTTTGTCAGAAAGCTTGAATGAAGGGTTGGGAGGATCGGGGAGGTATTG
>RJWJ010030453.1:10000-19903 GCA_004363605.1 Indri indri | reverse complement strand
AATTTGATGTAAACCCAGAGTTTACTTACCCCATCCCAACTTGGGAAATGCTTATTTCTCTTCTTTTAAAAATATAAGAAGCTGAATGCATAAGAATTTCTTTGACAATAAAACTCCTCTTAATGTCTCCATAACTATTTGGATGTATTCTAGAACATTAATTTAATTTGATAGACAAGCTGTGACCTATAGGGTTTTCTGTTATTCAGAGATTATTCCTTAGCAATTTGGAAACTTAATTTTAAACTAAACAGTGTATAATGTCTGAGATTCTAAAGACATACTTACACTATTTACATGAAGTGGAGAGTTTGTCCACAGGGGTAGACTAACAATTTTTACGATATAAAGACTTAGCAGACTAACTAGAGCAGGTGTTCTCTTTTTCTCTTTTTATTTTTTTTATACGTAGCCTTCCTATCTATTTACTGCAATGTTTAAATTATTCTCACTGAAGAAAAAAAACCACTGTGTTTCATTGGATAAAAACTCATACATGACATTTTAAACCCAGATACTTCATTGACCAAATAAACCAGCATTATATAGAGAGAATTAAAAATAGAAGCAAATATGTAAGATGCTACTAGCCATAATGTTATAACCAGAACAGAAAATTTAGCAATAGAATTAAACTGGGCATTTTGGGTTTAGTTGGAACATTTACTTGAAAGTTCCCAGCAGATCTGGAGTTGTTTTGAAACCGTTGCTTAAGAATATTTTAGTGAAAAACTTTTGCAATAACTCACCATTGAACATGGTTCAATTGTTTATTTGAAATTGTTCATTCATAAGAGACTTAGTGTCATGAGTAGCCACCCTGCCCTTCACTCTTGAACAGTTCAGATAAATGTATTATTTATTTACATTCTATTGTATATATTATTTATGGGAATTGTGCTATAACTCTACAGAGCATATAGAATTTATCTTTGTGAGATAAGGGTGGCATCTCTGCCAAAAGTGGTATAGCCCTAAGTAGATAATAAGGATTACCCTCAGAGTACCAATAAATATCATCTCTTATAGAGTCATTACATGTTTATATTTCATAGCTCCAGATGCAAATGCATTTCACCATTTTCATTTTAATTGTCATAGATTTTTTGGCTCCAGCTTCTAACAAAGAGAATCAGGAATTTTACATTTTGCATTGATCTTGTTGATAAATTAATATGTTTGAGAAAAAGAAAAGATATTGAGTAGCAGAATCATTTAACCCCTTCTTTTCTTTCAGTGTGCTTTTTCTGTCCCTAATGCGTTCTAAAATTTTCTGAGGAATATTGTTCACAACGTTTTTAAGACTGGTTGTGCATTTAGTGTCTTGGTCTTTTGTTTCACAATATTTTGGGACTTTACTAGTTGTGTTTAATAAGAAAATCACCAAGAAAAATAGCAGCCTTATTGTATCCTGTACTTCTTTCCTCAAAATAAGAGAGACATGTAGACTATGCTTGTTTTGCACATATCGACTACATTGTTGGTGTTCAGATATTTTTTATTCTAATAATTATTCAAAGCCAGTAACAATCTGCATTTAAGTGAGTATAAACATTTTTATTCTGGAGTTTGGAATTTGCAGCAACTCAATTTTATTTTCCAAATTACCCCGCCATTTCAATTAGGTGCATTGTTCTTCTCTCTACCGTTGCGACATTCTGAAGGTTTGCTTGCCATCCTAATAGTGAGTGCTTAATATTTATTGAGGGCATGTAAAGAACATGCCAATAGAAAAAGAGGAGAATAAAACATTGACAAATCAATTATGAGGCTTTTATTCATTTGTAGCATACTTCCAATACTCCAAATACTCTATAACTGTTAAAATAGTACGAATAGCCTCTAGAATAATAGCCTTTGGGTATGGCTGGAGAATGGCATTCTGATTAAATGGAATTCCTTAAAAAGTGCACAGTGCAACTCAGCATCCTACTTCTGGAATTCACAGTTGCTCTGGTTGATCGCTTAGTTAAGCGCCTTGACATATAGAGTACTTGGCCATGGCCATTCCAGGAACCAGAATCTCAAATTAAACTTCAAGATGGTCTCTGATGATTTTGCCCAAGGTAAACAATGAAGAAAGGGGAATAATCTTCTCCCCACCTCCAAATTTAACACTGTCAGAGAACTTAAAAGTTCAGAAATCAAGAGAGACACTTGAAAAATAAAATTTAATCAAAATATAAAAAATAAGAAGTACTTCTAAAGAAACCATAGGGAAATTAGAAAATACCCTCATACTCAATGTTAGTAGAAATCAGTGGTAAATGTAAATTTGCATAATTCTTTATTCAAAGTATAATGTTCTAAGGTAGTGGAAAAAAACAAGACTATATCTTGGCTGAATTTTTTTTCCCCTTCTCACATCAAAACTGTGGATTCTCTGGTTTGAGAGTTTAGAAGTAGAAAAGAGAAAACTTCAGAAACACTTGAGAAACAACAATTAAGTGTGCTAATTGTAACTTTCAGTTGCACACCCTTTCAGGCAGGCGGTATCCTAATGAAGTATCAATTTAAAGTCAGAGCACTCATGTTTGAATTTGACTTTGCTGTGAGAGGGTAAGTCACTGCACCTCAATGAACCTCAGTTTCATATCTGTAAAATGGGAATAATAATAGTACCCACTTCACTTAGTTACTGTAAAAACTAAATAAGAATTCACCTGAGGGATTTAAAATAGTAAATCCCTAATGAGAACTATATTTTTTTAACTTTTTAAAAAATTTTGCAGAGTTTATTTGAGCAAAGAAAACAAAAAAACCAAAATAATTTGTGAATCAGGTAACCCTCAGAATCAAAGCAGATTTAGAGATACTCTGGCCACATGGCGAGAGAAAATTTATGGACAGAAAAAGGAAAGTGACATACAGAAAACAGAAGTGAGGTACAGAAACAGCAGGATTGGTATAGCCTGCTGGTAAGTTCTTAAGAGAACTATATTAAATAATATTTTACCTTCTCACTTGTATTCTGCCCAACCCTTGATAATGAATTGGATTTGGGGAGGAAAGATTGGGTACTGGTTGATGGGGTTATTGTTTTATAGAAAATTTCATAATCACAGAGTTTAAGAAAAATATAATCTTAATTGTTATGATGCGGGGTCATTACTATTTTGATTTCATAATGATACAGAAGGAGACTGAACCCTTGATATCTTGCTGAGATAGTATAGTGAATCACTGTAAATTCACTCTTGGGGCACAATTCAAGTAACAGCTATGTGCAGACCTTGTTCCCCACATTTCTGAGTGTGAATGCTTCATGCTGAGGTCTGATTGCTTACAGGATCTTATTATCTTCTTGTACTCAGAATACAATATTTTCTGCATTATTGGATGTTCTTTTTGCTAGGATGCTTACCTAGAAAGTTTGTGGTTTGAAATTGTTTTATATAAGACACTTTTGAGTTTATTCTATCTTAATTTGTTTGCAGAACAAGGAGCAGTGATACTACGTTACAAATGTAAAATAAAACATTGGGAAGCAAACAATCTTATAAAAGGGATTTTACAACACCAGGTATACTGGCATGCAATTTCCTGATTCTTCTCCCATTGCTAAATGGAAATAATAAAAAATAATCTAAAATTCAGCAGAAAGCTCTCAGCAGATAAATTAAGAGTATGGTTTGAAATATTTAGGTATAAATATTTGGAAATATAGTGGTGCTAGTTGGATTAGGCTTTTTTTTCAGTCAGACATTTAACTCTATGAACTATAGTTTATAAGTGCGATTTTAGGAGTAAAAGCACACAGTGTCATTAAAATCATTAAAAATAAGAATTTTTTAATAGCTTGCCAGTTATAGTACAATGGCATAGAAAAAAGGAAGGTTATTAAAACATAAATACGTACTTAGATTTTTAGTATAATGAGGCTTTACCTTCTCTTCTCTTCATGAGATTTTTCTCTATAACAAATTGCTTGGTAGAATTTGAATGTTCCATGCACTTGAATAATTTCTAAATTATTTACCTAAACTTTATTACTTGCCAGTTTTGAGATTTTGGTAAAACTCGTCCGTTCTTATCAATTGCCCTTTTGTTGTAATTGTTTCTTTTTCCCCCCCTTATAATTTCTCTGAATGTACCACATGTCGAAATCCACATTGTCTTCTTAGACTACAGTGGGGCCACCATGGGATGATGTTACCATTGCTTCTCAAAGTTGAAGAACTGAGCAAAGTGTATCATCAAATTAATGTTATGTGAGTTTCATCAGGAAGTCTTTTGGAATATTCTGGGTGTTGTTTTACATCTGTAGACTTTTGCTTAGCATTATAGATTCACTTTTAATTTCTCAGATAAATCAGTTCAACTATGCAGATTAATGAAGTCCTGAAAGTATCAGAGTTGAGAGCTAAAAGACACCAGGCTGTGGGAAAGCAGGGTTTTAAGCAGCATTGGGAAAGTGTCCCATGGTGTTGAGTCTGAGCTTCCTGAGGTCGCTGCCCTCACTGCCTGCCACAGCAGCCGGCCCCTGAGTGTGGAAAGGAGAATGAAGCATGAACATTGGTGGGGGAGTGGGCAAAATAGTTAAGGCCCAATAGATTTTTTAAAATACATCTGACAGCCAAGCCGCCTTAAATTCTATCACCATGTAATTTAAAACATTAGATTCATTTTTTCACATTCTTTCGCTTTACGCCTCATGCACAGAATGGGTGTATGTTACCATGCATGCATAGGTGTGTACACACGTGCACATTGCGTGTCCCTCTGTGTCTGAGCCTAGGCTTCCGAGATTCCTGCGACTCATACAATCACCTGATAGAAAACTTTTCATCTAAAGATGAAATTACTCCTTGGAGAATTTCCACCAAAGGCAAAAAAGCACAAAAATTCTTTTCCTCCTCTCTACATGCCTCATTACACAGAGATAGAGGATTCAATGTTTGAAGAATTATCATTTTTGTAGGTTTTATTTGTGGTACTTGAGAACTGGGAAATATAGAACTCAATTTAACAGATGTTGTCTCTGCCTCTACAAACTACCCACCGCCACTATCATATTATTATATGTATGATTATACACACACACACACACACACACACACTTGAAAGCAACAAACCATATATGAAATATTTAGGTATGACTATTTAGAAATATAGTGGTGTCACATGTACATATTCTACATATATTTGACGTCGCCTGGCTGTTAATGTCTTAGAAATCTAGCTCATTTGATGCTGAATTAGACACACTTATGCTGTGTGTAAAGATACTGGCTGGCACCAATGTAGTGAGCATCGTACCTAAGGGATGACTAGATGATCAAGATGCATTTCCAGATTAAAAGTCCCCAGTGGCAAATACTGCCAGGCTGGGACTATGAGAAGAGGAAACCTGGTGTGTTGGTGAGAGCCCCGGATTCTGAGGAGGGAGGCTGGATTTCCATTATCTTACCACTAATTTACCATCTGCCCTGAGTCACCAGAATTACCCTTCAGGCCTCAATTAAGTGGAGTAATAAGCACATTTTATCGCAGCATTAAAAAGGGGCTCAGCAAGGACCCTGGCAGGCCTACAGACTTGGCAAAGGTAAGCCAGCAGGGGAGGGGACAGAGAAGGAAATGAGAAAAAGGAGAGTTGACCCGGAAATTGGTCCAAAGTGTACAAGGGAGGTAACCTTTTAAAAAGTGGCCTCTCTGTGGAAGGTGCCACCAGGGCGCACCTCAGGCACTTACCAGTCTTTTTCCAGAGCCAACAATGGCCTCTCTGCGCTTTTTCATCTTTCAGCAGGACAGGTGTGGACTTAGAAAAGGCTTCTCTAAAACTGCTATTTCACACACAGACATTGCCCCCAAAACATTTTAATATGGTCTCCAAATCCACAGCATGCATGCATTAATACTGAAGTATTAACTTGTGCATGCTTCTGGCATTTAAAAACATCTACATGCTCACACTCAAAAGGTAATAGAGCAGTTTTACTGTGTTTAAAAAAAAATAAGAAAAAAAAAGACAAAGCAAAACATATTGCTTAAGCTTGCTGTGATTAAATGAATTTTCCTTAATGATTTCTAGGGATTGTTTTGGAAATGTATATGAAGAATTTTACTCTTTTTCCTGAATTATCTGAATTTGAAGTTGAGTAGATGTAGCACCAAGCAAGTACGTTTTGAGAGGAGCAGGCTACGGCGCTAGCAAGTTGTACTTGCTCAATACATGGTGGTCGAACGATTATATGGCATGTTTTGGTTATCGAGCAGATGCAAATGGGAGACACCAAGAATTTCAGTAGGAATTTCAGCACATCAGACTTTAAACACCCATGCACAACAGGGCACGGCGGCTCACACCTATAATCCTGGCACTTTGGGAGGCCTAGTTGGGAGGATAACTTTAAGCCAGGAGTTCGAGATCAGCCTGGGCAACATCAAAAGACCCTGTCTCTGCAAAAAAAATTTAACTGGTTATGGAGGCGTGGGCCTGTAGTCTTAGATACTCTAGAGGCTAAGGCAGGAGGATGGATTGAGCCCCGGAGTTCAAGCCTTCAGTGAGCTGTGATTGCACCACTGCACTCTTGCCTGGGCAACAGAGCAAGGCCCTGCCTCTAAGAAAAAAAAACCTCATACATAAAACATTTTCTAGGTATTCCCCATTCCCCAACTTCAAGTACAGGCAGGTAAATATGTATCCATTTCCTGGGCCCCTTCTCTCCTCATTTCTCTGTGTATGGGTCTCTCTGGTCCCTTTTCACGGATGGTATCATTGATCGAGTGGTATATGAGCAATCGTATGTGTTGAAGTCATGTGCCTTTAAGGATCCTGAGAGACACTGTTTAGATGGAGGTGAAAAGTCAAGGGGAGGGGCTAATTAGATGTGGTTCCCCTGGCAGTGTGGGATGGTGACATACAGCGATCCCATGCACTGCGCCACACTGATGAACACGGGTATGCATGTGTGCACGCATGCGCAGTGCAGACTCTGGAATGTGAGTGTGTGTGTGTGTGTGCGCGAGCCCTGTGCACACTGCCGCCTTCCCCACGTGGACTGGGGACTCTCCTGATCTGAAGAGACTAAATTGTTCATCTCTGGAGACAAGCCAGCTCTTTCAGGCCACTAGGGATCATTTACTAAAGAGACCCTGGTGATTTGAGAGAGTAAATGTACCTCCCCAAAGAGAAAACTGCCTACTGATAGGTGTGGACTGACTGCAAATTTTGAATACTGTGATTATTTCATCAATTTCTACATAGTTGCTATTAATAGCTGACCTCTTCAGAGTCAAGATCATCACACTCAATTCTCCACCTTTTTGAATGGTGCTCGTAGGGTAGAAGTTTTGAAGGAAAAAAACCTATTTATTTTTGGTTTAGAAAATGTTTCTGGCATCATACTGATGTGATGAATGACTGACTGAGGAGATGTGTCAAAATGCTGTGTATACTGTAAAGTGATTTATAAATATTAGGTATCAAATTAAACTTGATGGGGTGGGGAGGAGCAAACCACCTGTAAAATCATGTTACTCCAAGGCGAAAATAAGATCAGTTTGCGTTCCCTGAGCACACACCAGCTGGGAGATAGCCCAAGGCATACTAAGCTGTGCTCAAAGCCAGCTCAGGTTAACCATTCTTTCCAGAAGGTCTATAGACTGAATACGCCTGCATGTAGATATTCCAGGATTGACTTAGGTCAACCTATGCTATTACATTAAGAACAATAGTAGCTGGCATTTATTGAGCACTTGCTGTATGCTTGGCAATTTACATATGTCTGCAGGGGAGTACATTTTATCTCCATTTGTAGGTTAGGACATTAAAGTTTCTAAAGGTTTTGACTTGTCCAAGAACAAGTAAGTGGCATAGCCAGGTTTCACACAGGAATCTGTCTAGCTTCAAATTTCCCTTCTTTTGACTCTGTTATGCTACAGTGGAGTATTCGTATATTTTTATGGTGGTATGTGTTTGTGTGAATGCAAATACGTGAGATGTTTTAAATTGTACAAGTCTATTTTAGATATTTTTGGGATGTTTAATATAGGAGATCACAGCATCAGGTGACAATTAAAAACAGAGATCCCCTATATATTCCTTAAATGATTCATTCATTCAAAAAGATATTTGTATTAATATCTACCATGATACAGACATGTTCCTAGGATGGGGATATAAGGATGAATAAGATAGAGTCCAAGACTTTAAGACCTTCATAGCGTAGAATTGTAGACAGGCATAACAGCTCATCGCAAAGCAATGAGAGAGTGAAATGATGGAAGCATGCATGACATGGCCTGAGTGCTCAGGGCAGCAGAGCTTCACTCATCCTGGAGACAGTGTGTATCAGGGAAGGGTTTTGGCAGGAGGTGCTTTAAGTAGCAAGAAGGAGGTACTCTGAGGCTGGATTCAGGCAGGACACTGCAGGCAGAGGGAGGATGGGCATGGGCCTGGGGAAATAAGCAACAGAGTAGCTGTCAGAAATCACTTGGGGGCCTGGGTGTTGCTGGAGCCCAAGGAACACGAGAGGTATGCTCCCCGGGGGAGATAGTGAAGGGCTTTGGGCTAAGGACCTCAGATTGTACTCTGTAGGCAGCAGGGAGTGGTTCTTCCATTCAACAAACATTTCCTGAGTGACAGCCCAGTGCCAGAGACTGTGCTGGATACTCAGGATGCAACAGGGAGCAAAACTGACACCGTCGCCGATCTCATACTCTGGTGGAATTGAACTCTTTGAAGCTGGGGAGTGATGAGGACCTTAACAAGAACAGCAGTCACTAAGATGGAAAATGAGAGATGTATCTGAGAAACATTTAGGGGTCGAAATGGGCAAGACTTGACTGATTGAATGAGGAGGTAGTACAGAGAGAGAGATTGCAAATGGTTCTTACGTTTATACCATGGATGCTGGTGTGATACCTTCTAGGACAGAAAATCAAAAAAAATGAATAGGTTTGGCTTGGCCTTGGACTTGTGGAGTGAGGTGTACATCTTTGCATGGAGATGGTTTATCAGGTAGTTGGACATGCAAGTCTAAGACCAAAGAAGAGATTCAGACACACAAATTTCATAGCATATAGGTAATAAATCAAACCATGGTAGTGGAAGGAATTGTCCAAGGAAAACATGGAAAGTGATAAGAGAACCTGAAGTATGTCCAAATTTAAGGAATAGATGGAAAAAGAGCTAATGAAGGAAAGAAGAAAAAAGTCACCAATGGATACCTTTGTTCAGGAAGGCAGGATAGTTTTTGAAATTGCAGTTTGTTGGAATATTGGTGGTACAGTGGCTGATGAACAGTTCAGTTTAGTCCCCTAAGCATTCAGTGCCTGCCCAACATGAGCCATGCGCTGTGCTAAGCCGGGAAAGGAGAAGACAGAGAAGATTAAGACACCATCCTTGCCCCTGGAGGAGCCACAGGCAGGGGAGGCCATTGCTTCCATTTCACTACCAGATACCAGTAAAGTTGCTTTATAAATAGAAAATATCACGCAAGGAATTAAAAAAAAAAAGAACCAAGCAACGTATTTTGAAGTGCTCTTGAGAAATGATAGAAGGAAATGGGAGTGTTCAAGCAATTAAAGAGAAAAAACAGGGAGAATCATAGCTTGCTTCAAGTATTTACTGTGATTGTCTTTTAGGGACCCAGAACTAGAAAAAACATGAGTGGAAATTAAGTTAGTTTATGTATTACATGATATATATCGATCAAGAAAAACTCTCTGATAGAATAATTGAAGCTTCTAGCTGGCTTCCTGCATTTATGACAATTGACATAATATCCAGAGAACATTGGCTGTCAATGCCGAGTCAGGGTGTAGGTTTAGTGATCTTTGAGGTCTTTCCACACATGGTTCTTGTGTCTTGCCTTGTGAACATCTCCTAGAGCAGTGGTTCTCAAACTCTGAAAGGATTACATACCCCTTTGAGAATCTGATGAAAGGTTATGGACAGTA
>RJWJ010030453.1:0-7500 GCA_004363605.1 Indri indri | reverse complement strand
TGGTGATAAAGGAAGATTTGGGAGAAGTATCACCATGATTGTTTTCCTCAAGAATTTAATTTACAGCCAATTTTTCCTATCTGAATGTTACTTTCAAATGCACCCAGTGATAAGAAGCAACATCTGTTTTCCGTTCAATAGTACAAGAAGGCTCTGCATGGGGCTGAGTGTACACAGTCCATGTGAATCTATTGTTATTCTCATTTCTTTTTTGTCTCTGTGCCTGGTCCATTTGCCATGTACCATCCGGCAAACAGCTGACACATACTAGCTATTATGGACCCAGGCCTAATTGTGAGGTCTTAAAAGCTCTGCCATGTTTGTCTTCCAGGATGAAACCGAGGCCTCGATAAACCACAGTGTTATAGACCACCACTCTCATTTTGCATTTCCAGAGCAGCAGACTGTTGTGCCAGAGGGTTTGTTGATGTTAAACATATAGTCAGAATCAGTGGCAGCATTTTGTTTTCTTCTTTGCCTGGAATGTTTTTGTTTTCCTTGGTAATAAAGCATGCAATTACTTACAGAATAACTATTTGTAGATATTATTTTAGCTTGGAAGCAGAAACTGGCAAATTTTAAATGTGCCAGTGCAGCTCTGAGCTGGAACCGTTGTTGAAGGGGGATGGGAAGGATGGCATGGGTGTCCGTCGCAGCTTCCGTGGCTTTGTCATTATGTGATAGGATCATGCCAACAAGTGTTAACAGATGGCTCTTATTTGGATTTCTGATTTGTGTCTCCACAGCCCTCTTGGAACAGAGATCATGATGACACGGCGTCTACTCGTTCAGGAGGAACCCCAGGCCCTTCCAGTGGTGGCCACACGTCACATAGTGGGGATAACAGCAGTGAGCAAGGTAGGAGAGACATTCTCATTCTCTACTGCTACATTTTTAAGGGTTGAAAACTCAGAAATGTCTAATTAGTTACTATTTATACAGTTTTCGCCAAAACTTAAACCCCATCTAACTTGAGAATCAGTTTATCTTACTTTATTCTCTGACACTTTTCTTCTTCTGTGCCATTCTGTCTGCCCAGCTGCCTGTCGCCTGGCCACCTTCATAAAACAGGGTCAGTGCATTGACTGAGGGCAAGATAGAGAAGTGGATTAAAAGTCTCAATATGAATAAATAGTATGTCACTAATACCGTGCTATACAGAAGATAAGTATTATGATTACTTGCCCTTAGAAACTTTTCAAGAGCTCATGAAGAAATGCCCCCTAGGATCTCAAATTAATGATGTCTCAAAATGCTTATAAGGCAGTGGGCCTTTCAGCAATCCATGGTGGACTTCCCTCTCCACTGAGTTGAAATCATTTTTCTGGTTTTATTTATCTGAATCTCTTAAGTGCTTTACTTCATTGCAAAGCCAGACCAAATGAAATTAGGAAGCACTGAAAAGATACCAGATTAATTTAATTTGTGCTGTACTTTGAGTGCACATACCTGTGTGTGTGTGTGGGTGTCCATGGATGTGCACGTTTGACTCTAACTAGCAGGAAATAAAGTTTAAACATCACGTTAGTCTCCAGCAGAAAGGTGAATGAGTATTCAAATATCTTGGACTGCTTTTCATGAGACCCTACTGTGGTGGATTTTGTGTTCAATTAATGCAATTAAAGTTTAAAAGAGAATTCTTTATCTGAATATAAAAAGACTGCTTTATTGAAGTTGACTCTGAGCCCGCAGTAGGTACATACTTTAAAATCTGGTTTTTATGATCATGTTTCACTGGAGTGCTATTAGACAACAAAGGAATTTTGTTGCCTAACTTAGTTGAGCTATACCAATTAAAATTGCAAAGTCTACAATGAATTTAGCATGATTAATTTGAAAAAAACAGGAAAGCTGATTTTTTTTTTAGGCACATGTATGCTATTTGCACTGGGAACAACTTTACAAATATAATTTTAAACATTTGAGACATTTTATTGTTCAAAGAAAAGTTGCTGACTTCATCACAACTATAAGCCTAGTAAAAACGGAGCCCGGAATAGTAAACTAGTTCAGAGCTGAGGTAGAAACAGGTAACCTCTGACCTCTGACTTTTACTGGAAAATGATATGCAGCATAAATCCAAGGGGCCTTTTTTCTTTCAAGTGTGTGTATGTGTGTGTTACAGCATCGCTGTACTCAGTGGTATAGTTAGGGTGGTGTCAGCACTTCCAATATAAAGCCCTACTTTCATAACTCTACTTACACTATGAGTTTTCAAAAAGGTGTAAATGGAATCTAAATTCTTTTTCCTGTAGCCCAGAATTGCTACATGGGGTCACAGCCTACCATTTTGTTCGTTTCTTCTTCTTTTTTGTTTCTTGCTTTTCAAAACTTATATCGTCTGAGAATAGGCAGGCAGTTTAACTGCTGCATTGAAGGCTTGCAAACAGCTGAAATGCCCTTGAATTTAAAATTGTAATGCATAAGTTTTCTCAAACATAATCTGATAAGAGGATTTTCAGAGGGCAAATACCCAATACCAGTGCTTCCCCTCTGACATGCGGTAATAAGGAATTAGGCATTTTGTATGCTTCTTTTTCCTTCAACAAGTGTTCTCCAAAGGCCTATTTAATGATGAATTTGATTGTGACCAGGAGCCATATATTCTTCACATTACTAGTTTGCCACTTAGAATGTTTCTCTTTATATTTTTTCTCTTTCCATTTTTATATTTAAGATGACCGCCTAGTTTTTTGTTTTTTTTTTTTAAGCATTTGCACACAATTTCTTTCATTAGAATGATCTCAGTTGAACCATTTTGAAACCGCCCTGGGTGGCAGATAAAGTAAGTCCACCCTAGTCCCATTGGACAGAGGAGAAAAATGAGATGTGAAAGAGCTGAGTGATTTGTTGAGGTCCCAACAGTGTCAGACCTAAACTTACAGTTTCTTGATTATATATAGAAGGTTCTTCTCATCATACCCTCTTTCCCCATCTATCAGCCAACTCAAGTCAATGACCTCCACTGTGGTCAGTGAGAAACTTTCTTTGCAAATTTCCCCCACCCATTCCACCAGCTTGATGACAGAGGTGGTGGGAGCCACACCTTCAGTCTTACTTGCCCTTCCTTGTGACTTTTCTCTGGCAGCGAGATCTATTCTGCTGAGCACAGAATGATGCTTGAAAGTGTTGCTGCAACAACTTATGCACATTTCCATGCCGACCATGACCCTTCTAAACCTTTTTTTCATCCCTGAGACCTGCGGAGCTGGGTCTTTGTGCAGCTTTCGGATTAACTGTGCACAGTGGCTTTTCCATGTTTTCCCTGTTTGCCTTTTCTGGCAGGCATGGACGTGTAAGCTGTGCCAGCATTTGGCCCATAGTACATGTCCTAAATAGTTATTTACACAGTTTGAGTCCATTTTAGTCAACTGGGTAAATAACAGCCCTCTTCAAAAGATTTATAAATCCATAAATATGTCTTTATACATACCCAATAGACAGAAATAACTCAATCTGTCAAGAACATATCCAAAGAGGTGTTTCCCCCACAGACAGGAGTAATACATATTTTAAAACTTTCTCTACTGTATTATTTGTACTGCATTTCTTTTTTCTCATTCCTTTTCAATTTTTACCACTTCATTATGGCACCTGTAATACAAAAAAGAAAAAAGAAAAGAAAAAGAAATCCCCTAGGTTTTGGCGTGTTGTTAAATAACCTTATCTTCTGCACAGTGTAGGTATGTTACAGGCAATATGTATCTCAACTGAGTCCTATTCTTTTGTACTTTCAAAGTAAATAAAATAAAATAAGTTATGTAGGAAATTTTTAATGTTCTAACAGATTTCAGAATATAGTAATAGTTCCTAGTTAGAGCTACAACAATTTTGGGGATTTTGAGTAGCTGATAATTTGCCAAATTAGTAGCTGTGATGATCGATAAAATACTTTTAGTACAAATTTTTACCTAAGCATTAAAAAAAAAAAAAACTGTGATCCTGAGCATTCTAAAGAGAATACACACAAGGTATGTAATTAAGAAAATACCGAAGATACTATTATTCAGGGATTTAATGTTTATTCATAATTTACATAATATATCTTTCCCCCAACTCAAATTATTTATCATGACAACTCTTCCTATGATGTCTACTTTCATTCAATATTAATACCTGTGGCCCCTTGCAGGAAATTGATTCTTTAATGGTGAAGTCCCTTCCAATTGGCATTGAAGAGGGAGGGCTCACATCTGTGTTTGGTCGGGCATTCTGCTGCTGTTGCCACAACATTGATTTTGTTTACTCTTTAACTTCCTCGAAGCACTTCCAAAGATATTAGATTGAATCCTTATTTTATCCCTGGCAATTATTTGCTTTATTTTCCCATTTCACAGGAGAAAGAAGTGATAACTCAGAAATATTGACAAATGAGTAACTGTCAGAGTCAGCTCTGGGATCTTGGTCTCTTGGCTTTGTAACTGCTTTAGGACGAGGAGTCCGTTTTCAGGACTGCCAAGTCGTGCCTCATAATATGAGGTACACGATGGCAGATAAATCTGTCTTTCATGTGTTTTTTTTAATCCTACTGTGTGTGGCTGCATCCTGATCATGATCTGGGCCTGCTCTCGGCAGTATGTGTTTGGCGTGGAGGAACAGTAAGCAAATCCGTGCCTCTTCTCACTAGATCAGTTCTCCTTCCCAGCAGGGCTGGCACGGCCACTCTGTACTTCATAGGCGACTTCAGCTATTATGATGGACCACATTTTGAGTCTGGGCATCCCTTTGTGGTTCAAAGTCAAGAGAGCTGAATAAACGATAGTAATAAAATAATAAAATAGGATATTAAGGGCTGTCGGTCAGCGTAGGTACTTCCATCCCCTCACTTTGTGAGTGTGATCCCAGAGGCTCAGAGAGGCAAGGAGACTCACCCAAGGCCACAGACTAGTTGGTAGCTGAGGCAGGACTTGAACTTGTGCAGTCTGACTCCAAAGCCCAAGCTCCTAACTATGACTTCCCATTTGATATAGTACTTTAATGGGGTTTAGGAATGGAAAAATGGATCAGTCTTTCTGTTACCAGTTTGACAACCCTTTCCCACTTACCTGTACTGAGCCTGGCGCTGTGCTCTCTAATGGTGCCATAGCTATGAATAAGACAGAACCAGCCTTAGACTCAGAGAGGCAACGCTGTGCTGGGGAGTGAGAACCTAGGTCTGCATGCTAAGTAGGATGATGACTGAGGTGTTTACAAAGGGGGCATGATAACCGATACGATTAATTGGTATTATGTATTAAGAGCCTGTACCATTTCACTCATTGAAATCGTTATTGAATTGAGAACAGGAGCATGGACAACAAGTAAGGATATTTCTTTTGTAGAACATTTCCCTCTTAAAGCTCATCTTCTTTTTCCCTTTTGTGTGGATAAAGAAAAAGTATTATTTCTACACTGAAATTTGATGTAAAACATTTCAACCCTAAAGGACTTTAATGACTGCTGGAACCTCTAAAACCCACTTACGAACTTCTCCTTTGGGGGGCAGGACTCAGATCAACAATAGTACTACTAAAAAAAAAAAAAGGCAAAAAAAGCAAAACCAGCGTGTTTCTTTAAAGAGGAATAATTGAAAAGCACTGCTATTTCTTTATAATAATGTATCAATAGTTGCAATGCCTTCCACTCCCCCATCCCCCTCCACACCAGCTTTTGTATGCATTCAGGCAGCCTATAGGCAGAAGGCAATTCCATTTATTATTGAGGGGAATCTCAAGGCAGTTGTTCCAGACCTAGGAAGCCAGCAGGCAGGGCTGCCTGGGAGGGGGTGGGGAGCAAGGAGAGAAGGAGGCGGGGAAGGACCACATTAGGTTCCAGATGACTGAGCAACGATTTATATACCAGC
Organism: Indri indri; assembly: GCA_004363605.1. Taxonomy (NCBI): domain Eukaryota; kingdom Metazoa; phylum Chordata; class Mammalia; order Primates; family Indriidae; genus Indri; species Indri indri. The sequence goes on along the minus strand of RJWJ010030453.1, from coordinate 1,658 downwards.
TCGCCTTTTTACATGAAGAAGAAAAGTAATAACAGCCCAAACCCAGGCATTTGAAACAGTCAGCTGTCCGATGAATAATGGGATAGGTGGGGAAGGAGCTCTCTGATTGGATGTCTTAATGAGCACATTTCGCACAGAGTTTGGGCTGCAGTTCCCCTTGACCTTTGCCCTTTATTGACCAAACTGACACTTCATTTTTCACATACTTCCAATTATGGTTCGGCTTAAGTGTTGCCCTCTCTCCTTTATTTCTTTCCTATGGACAACTTAAGAGTGGTTGAGGCCACGGAAGATATTTTAATTTGAAAAACTACCGTAGCAACTCAGGTTTAGGATGTAATCTGAAACTGCTGTCAGGTTGCAGCTTTTCAGATGAAACTACAAAGTTAATACTGCTTGTTTAGAAACAGTTTTCTTTTTTAAAAAAGAAAATGCACTTATTTTAAAAACAAAATGTTTGCAATAACCTAGGAACCTGGAAAAGGAAGAAAAATGTTTACAGAATGGTTATTTATTGTTGTTTCATTTGTCCGTTGGTCAGAGTGACTTGAATGATCTCTATTTGTTCACACTTGCTTCTTAAGCCTCGTACCTTCTCCAGGGACATCTTGTATTTCAATGGCACTGTAATCTATTTTGACTGATACACTTTTGAGAGGAGAGAAAAGTAAAATATAATTGTGACCACAAGCCCCAGCCTTTAGACCATTGCAGCCCCATGTGTTACTTTGGTTATATTTAATGTTGTACTGCAAATTAAAGTGTGGCCTTTGCATGCGGTAGCAGGCAGAATAGGAAAATGACTTCCTGGTGGGAAAAGTCAGGTGTGAAAAAAGAAAGGGGAAGTTATTATACTCTGCAAATCCCCGTTATCAAAAGGTCTATATTATTAACTTATCAAACAAGTTGAATTAGATGTATAGACAGAAAATTGTTTTCCCAAGAACACCCCGTAATAGACTCACCTTTCCTTTTATTGACTTATCAAATGTGAGTCACAGTTTTCTATTCTCCATTTGCTTGACTTCTGGCATCATGAAAGCAGGTCCTCTTAAAGAAAAAAATAACTTCAGCATCTAAAAGTAGTAACTATGTTTAGGGGCATAAACTAGGCTATTAGCATTTTCATAGAAAGTGCATCTTCTCACTGTTAGGCAATAACACTAGCAAACTTGAGGCCATTGTTTTTCATCTTAAACAATCAAAATATGCTTTTGAAATTATTTACAGCCAAATGGATCTTCCTATACCACGGAAGTATTTATCTTATAAGTGGATGAAGTGTTACCAACTTTATTATGTAGCCCTCTAGCATATCGTGGCATATTTTTTACTATAATATGGTAATAAAAGAATATGTAAAGGACAGACAAAGGTTCTGTCTTTTTCTGTAAGGTGACCCCTGTTACCAAGTAACTGCTTTACTTATGAGCTTATTAAAAACTCAAAAAATGAGCTTTTCATACTTCACAGGCATTGATGTGAAAATGAGCCGTCCTGTGAGTAGTTTTCTTGATCATTTTTAGAACAATTGATTAGCCAAAGAGCTCCTGTCATTAGTTGACATTGACTGATAGCAATTTGTCACAAGCTCTGAAGGTCAGCTAGACAGTTGGAGTTTCAGCTTGTCTTTGATTGACCTTTACTGATTCCGTGCT
>RJWJ010030452.1:0-19908 GCA_004363605.1 Indri indri | reverse complement strand
AGAGAGAGAGAGAGTTACTTTCTCTTTGTTATTCAGTGCCTTTAGGAATTGCTATTTGTCTTAGATGTTTAACAAGTTCACTATCATTTGTACATACATTAATTTCTTTAACCTGGTGAGGCTCTTTGGCATTCAGAGATTTGAGCTTTTGTGTCTTTATACAAATCTAAATTTTTAATCATTATGGTAGCAAATATTTTTTCTTCCCCATTTTCTCAATTATATCAGTATGGAACACTGACTAAATGTATATTTAGACTTGTCATTCTTTTATATTCATCTTTTAATCTACCTTTTCAAGTTTCTTTCTCTTTATCTCTGTGTTGTATTGAGAAAAATTATTTTACTTCTATTTCTACTTCATATACAATTTGGAACTTTGCAGCCCAGATTGATATTTAAAACAAAGGTATTCAAAGTAAATTTTTGAGTTTCCAGGTCTTGTGGCTTACCATTACTTCTATATCTTCAGTTTGTAACTGCTGCTTGCATTTTCTTTAATATATTTATCTTACATATTATTCTGTTTCACAAAATATTGAAATAATCAACATTATGTAAATAAAATCGTTATGATTGGATCATGTTCTTTTTATGGTCTCTCAGTTTTTCATTCCTAGGAAAGGAGGTTTGGTATTTCTCCTATACAACCTGTCCATTACACTTTCCACTTGGTGGCAGGAGGCGTTATTATGAACATATTCTCAAGAAGTGACTAATCTATCCCAATGTCCAGAATTTGAACATAACAGTCCTGAGTTTCCATCACAACTGCTTACTTTCTGAAACATTTATGAGTGTAATTATCTGCATGCAACAGAAATTTGACTCTTTAAGCTTAAGTAAACGTTGGTATTCTCACCAATCCAGAGATAGATTTTTTTCAGGGACAGTAAGTGTCTCCTCCTGGAAGTCATTACAGCCTCAGGCTCCTTCTAGCATTTGCTTTGCTATCCTTAACATATGAATTTAATCATCGTGTTGACATTGCAAGTGTTTGCAATGTTCCAGTTCCTTAGACATATCACGGCAGCATAGATAAAAGGGAAACAAGCAGAGGGTAAGGTAGATATAAAGGACAATACGCCTGATACTATTTTGCTGTTGAAACAGATCTATGTATAAAGGATGATTACTTTTGTTTCAATATTATTCAGCACTTTGATTCAATTTACATATGCATGTGTAGAAAGAGCAAAATATATTTAACCACCCTACTAAAAGATTTAGATGTTGAGAATTAATTCCTAAACAAAATGACGTAAGTGCATTTTATTATTTTGTAGAAGCCATATGAAGTGATGTCTAAGTTCTGTTCATTAGAGTATGTAAAAGGATTTAGTAATGTCTGAAGAGTGGTGAAAAAATAATTTATTATACTATCACAACTGCCAACGTGCTCGGGAAAATACATATGAAGACTTTGATCAAGTTTTTCCAGTACTTCCTACAAATGTTAAAAATTATTTTCAGTGTTCTCTTCACACGGATTTAAAACCAGATGTTCAGATTACCAAAATAATGCAATTCACCATCGTTAAGATATTCTCATAACTCCAGGTGTGCAATCATTATATCCACTTTGTCTTGCAGAGGGAATGATGATGTAAGCTTGCTATTAAAGACAGGATCTCATTTGTTGAAACGAACAAACATAACTGCAAAATACGAACATTTGCACAGCCTGTCTAAATCATGACTTTGATGTCACAGATACAATGTTCCGCCCAAAGGCACATGAGATTGTTTTTAATACTCAAATAGACACTTTTCTACATGAAAGTCAAGTACATGGTAACTTTTTAGTCATTTCCAATCTCTTTGATATCTGAGAAAATAAATTTTGATAATTTAGTAGCATGACTTTAATATGGCTTGCTATTAATATTTTAAATAGTTTACTTAGCATATCAGTGTTTTCTTAAATGATTATATATATGTGTATATATATATGTATGTGTGTGTATATATACACATATGTATAGAAATTGCTCTGTGCCCCACATGTCCCTCAAAGTGTATCTTTGTAAAGATGTAAAAAGTCCTTTTCTTGTAATAACCATAACTTTAGCATAATCCAAGCATCTCCCAGGAAATATTCTAGGCATGGGACTTTGTTCATCCTGAAATCATCAATATACAAATGTAAACTAGTAATTTATATATATATATATATATATGTACTTTTTTAATCTCTCTTTTTTTTATTTCAGCATATTATGGGGGTACAGATGTTTAGGTTACATATATTACTTTTGCCCCACCCGAGTCAGAGCTTCGTGTCCATCCCCCAGCTGGTGCGCACCGCGCCCATGAGGTGTGATATACCCATCCCCTCCTCTCCTCTCCCATCTGCCTAACACCCAATGAATGTTACTTCTAGATGTGCACATGAGTGTTGATCAGTTAGTACCAATTTGATGGTGAGTTCATGTGGTGTTTGTTTTTCCATTCTTTTTTATAATTTTTTTATTTTTATTTTTTTTATTTCTGCATATTATGGGGGTACAAATGTTTAGGCTATGTTGCCCTTCCCCCTCTCCCCCCAGTCAGAGATTCAAGCGTGTCCATCCCCCAGATGGTGCACATCACACTCATTATGTGTGTATATACCCATCCCCTCCTCAACCCTCCCATCTGCCCAATGCCCGATAAATGTTATTCCTGTATGTGTACTTAGGTATTGATCAGTTAAAACCGATTTGCTAGTGAGTACATGTGGTGCTTATTTTTCCAATCTTGTGACACTCCACTTAGTAGAATGGGCTCCAGCTCTATCCAGGATAATACAAGAGGTGCTAGATCACCACTGTTTTTTGTAGCTGAGTAGAACTCCATAGTATAAATATACCACATTTTATTAATCCACTCATGTATTGATGGGCACTTGGGTTGTTTCCACATCTTTGCAATTGTGAATTGTGCTGCCATAAACATTCGAGTGCAGATGTCTTTTTTATAAAATGTCTTTTGTTCCTTTGGGCAGATGCCCAGCAATGGGATTGCTGGATCAAATGGTAGTTCTGCTTTTAGCTCTTTGAGGTATCTCCATATATATTCTGTACTACCTATATTTTTTATCAGATATGGTGGAAATACTTATCTGATTTCTGATTCTGAGTTTCTGAAGTTTCAAAAATTTTTCATTGGCATCATTAAGCACCACACCTATTGTTCATGGCTGAAAATCAACGTTACTATTACACATGAACTTTGTCATAAAATAATATCTGTAAAATTATGGCTCAGTGAAACATAAAGAAAACACATTCACATCTATTAAGATAAATATTGAAACATAAATGCTTTTTCTGTGCATCATGCAATACACTTCACACCCATAACACACCAAACACTCCAGACTTGGCCAACAATGCCGTGCAAAACCAAGAACCTCAGCAAAATTATTATCCATTTGTAAAATAGTCAATCCATTTGCTTTTCTCTGAAATGAAGGTGATCATCTTACTTTATGCAAGCTTTTTCCAAGTAATTAAATTTAGTAATTTTAACAATCTTTTAGATTGTACAAGAACTCTGTATACACCAGCATTGCAGCAATTTTTATTATCCTATCATACATATCTGAATGAACATTCAACTGGCAAAATATCCTATTTATATGACTCATTACTATGAATTTTTATTTGGGACACGTTTAGTTTGAAATAAAAAGTCACATTAGGTGAGACACACAGCAAATGTGAACTCATCGTGCCAGATGCAAGTGGAAGATTCGCAAGCTGGGTTTTGTGTCCTCTCCCCTTTGCAAATGGAATCTGACCCAAGGTTAGAAAGCTAATTGAAACTTCTCCTAGGGCCATCTAACGCAGAACAGTGGAGGCAGAATTAGAGAAAAGAGAGAAATGGTAAAAAGAAAAATAAAAAATAACAACATGGTACAGTTTCTGCCCCCCCACTATCACACAGGGACAGTCAGAAGGGAAGGAAATACTATGTTCATCACCAAAATTCATTTAAAATTATAAAATTACATCAATGATCAAGACACAATGAACAAGTAACACAGTCCCCAGAGCAAAGATATGTCTTACAATTTCATATAAGGTTGATGGATATAGCGGACTGAAATCTATTCAGTGGTTGTGGGGGAAGCTGTCTTCACTGTCAGCACAAGGAAAAGACAGAGGGAAAAATTTGGCCCAATATTTCCATTTTGGCTGGTGTTTGCAGATATTTCGGCTGAATATTTTAGGTCTCAATTTTTCTAATTCTCAACTTCAACTGTGATTGCACAGAAGGAATCAATGAAGAGCTAACCAGTGTGTAGCTGTAAAAGCTACACCTGCAGTATATGCAGTCATCTTTTTAGGTCCAGATTTGAACATTAAGGGCATTTTCCAATTTTATATGACATTATTCTTCAGAATTTAATCAATCACTTTTTACAAAATACATGGAAAACCCTTATGTTTGCCTTTGTCATTGTCACTCAGAACCAATTACATACCTTCTGTTATTGAATCATAATCAGGGGAAAAGAAAAAATTCAGATAGCATCTTACTCAAGCTGAAAGATCCTTTCACTTAACGCTCAAAACTAATCTTTGTTTGAAATGAAAAAAAACAATGTTCTTGTAATCATTTGTGTGTTACGATAAGATCTGGGGAACTATGAATTAATCTCATTTTTCAAATGTTATTTTATGTACCAAAATATGCATATTTTTCAGAAAAAAATAATTGTTATACTTCTTTTGTCCCGTGGTTATCGTTAGATTTTGTAACCTCTTCTGATCATGGTCCTTTAGACATAGAGATTCATGTACACGAACTTTCTATGGCTCAGAAATCCATTGGTAGATGCTTGTGGAAAAATAAGTCTACACTTGCAGTTTACAAAGCTGAGATTTGAATGTTCAGATCTTAATATCATATAATTATCAAACATTGCCTCAATCCATCACAGCAGTTTCCTCTAATACGTCTATTTTCCTTCTGCTATTTTCTCCTTGTAATTCTAAGAAAAAAATGTAGTGATATGTGTTACAAGATACAATTATGTCTATTTAATAATTATTCAACTATTCTAGGACATAATCTAAGTTTTATGATAGATATTTTTCTCTATATACTTGGAATAATCCTCACTGCAAGTTTTAATATTTCCCCATTTTAAAGACATATTTCTCTTCTGATTACAGTAAATTCCAATCATCGTAACGCTTTCACAGCAATGCCTGGACTAACGGTATGTGTACTTGGAATTTTGCTTCATCATTCATGACTGTGCTTGATATAAAGCTTAGCGTATGGCGTGCTTACTTAGGGACAGGTGCATCGCGATGGAGATGGTTGCATTGATCAAACACCTCAATTTAAGTCACATTATCATCCCACACGTACGGGCAGTACTGGCTTGCTGTTCATAGAACTCATTTCTCTTCTCGCTGAGCACACAACTTGACTCCACGTTCCCAGCCTTCCTTGCTGACGATCCGTGACGAAGCATACCCAATAAATGGGAGCAACAGCGAGGGGTGCACCTTCCACACTTGGCCCATCACAACCCTCACTTTTGTTCCCTTTTGCCGTTTGGGATGGAGATGATTTGCAAGAGACCTCGTGAGTCACTTATTATAGGTGGATGGAATCTCCAAATCACCATATTGGCTGCTTGCCTATGAAAATATTCATTGCACTGTAATGTGAATATAAAATAAACCTTTAATGCATTAGATCACAGAAATTTCAGATAAGTCTCTCACAGCAGATAGTATTAGTTCAGCCAATTAAGCACAATTTTAGAAAAAATTTATTTCTAGAATAGTTACTCCCCTTGCTCCCCAGAGGCAGCCATTCTAATGAATTGAGTATATAATTTTTAGTATGTTTTCTTAGAAATGCACATGTTTGAAGAGTAGTTTAATTTCTTTTAGTGTATTAAACATACGGAATTTTGAGTCTTACTTGTTTTCACTTTGCACTCTTTTTAAAAATTTGAATCTTATTTTTAATAGGCAAATAATAACTGTATATGTTTATGGGGTACAATGTGATGTTTTGGTATATGTTTATACTGTGGACTGATTAAATCAAGCTAATTAACAAATTTTTCACCTCACTTTTTTTTCTGTGAAGAAAACATTTAATATGTATATATTTTTAGCAATTTTGAAATATAAAGTGCACTGTTATTTATAATAGTCACCATTTCTGTGCAATAGATCACTAAAGTTTATGCCTCCTGTCTAAGACTCTATAGAAAGACAAATATCACAAAATCTCACTTATATGTAGAATCTAAATATTTGAACTCAGAGAAATAGAGAGTAGAATGCTGGGGGAGGAGAATGGGTGGGGAAAGAAGGGGCCCTTTTAAAATCTGTTCATGTTGCTAGGAGCACAGCTCGAGCATCTCTTTGAGCACTGTTTATGCTCCATAATGTGCGTCTCCACATTTGGCTATCCGTTCATCAGTGATAGACTTCCAAATAGCTTTGAATTTCCCATCAGGCAGCACTAAACTAAGCATATTCTATACGTCCCATTATGGAACTGGGTTAGAGTTTCTAGGGATTGTGTGCCAGGAGCAGGAATGCTGGGTCATTAGGGATGTGAATACTTAATCTACCCAAGTGATTGCAGATGCTCTTCAAGGGCTGCAGCAGGCATTTTTTTTTTTTTATCAGCAAGAGGGTTCCTACACTCTCCGTATCCTTTAGTTCCATAATGCATTTGTCGGTATAAGTGTGAAGCGATAGAACATTTTTCTTTTAATTCGCATTTCTCTAAATTCTAATAAGTCTGAGTATTTTTGTAAATGCCTATTCTTCTGGAATTCCCCTTATATAATTTCCTGTTTACATCTTCTTTTTTTTTAAATTTCAGAATATTACGAGAGTACAAATGATTTGGTTGCATAAATTGCTTTTGTACCATGCCCATTGCTCAGATAGTGTGCATTGTACCCGTTAGGTGTGAATTTACCCATCCCCTTCTCTCCTCTCCCACCTGCTTGATTTCCGACGAATGTTACATCCATATGTGCACACAGGTGTTGATTGATTAGTTCTGATTTAACGGTGAATACATGTTACATCTTTTGACAATTTTTCATAGAGGTTTCAGTCTTGTTATTTTCATGTTTTCTAAGATTCTCCTATTCTAGATGTATGTTCTTCTGTAATTTTAACATTGCAAATATCTTTCCCCAAGTAATACGGTGATTATAAAGAGACTCAAAGCATAATTTGAGAATATTACACATATCAAAGTTCTTCTGCATTAGAAACAAGACAAGGTAATTATAATTACGAAGAGATGCAGTGCCTGGACTCCCTTTCTCACACTCCAGTTGCATTTTCTTGTCATGAACAGAGATATTTCAGTTAAGCATAGTTCCTTGATACCTCACGTAGTGAAATAATAGCCTATATTGTCAACCTGCCAAAATAAAATTTAAAAAAAGAAACTTATGCCACAAAGATTAAGTAGTTATATCTAGTAATATTAATAACATTGTGTGCATAAGATCTGAAAGATGATATGCAGATAATTCTACTTATTGTATTTTCTGTTATAGTATTTATTGAAATTAAGAGTTACTTGCTTTATAAAAGTTATTGTAGTAAAATTATAGTAACTGTATGGCTTTAGGAAAATTTTATTTTTTTAGATCCAAAAGTTTAAAAATGTTTACATAGTACTTATGCTTAATAGATGAGTTGGTTAACCAGTTTCATTTTACTTTCTAAACTGTCAGTTGGTTTTGGGCTAATAATTATTCCATTTCAGGACTGAGACTTACTATCACCAAACTATTGTGTTAAGTTGCATATTGAGACAATGTGGGTAGTTCAGCCCAATAATCACTACCTGTAAATAAAAAATAGTTCAAAGAACATGCCAGTGGCCTGCTGGCAGTGAGCCAATGCAGTCACTGTCCACAAAAGGCACTGTCCACAATGCAGGCTCGTGTTCTCTGTTGAGAATCCAACAGCACAAGGTCGGGAGCCCCAGACTGAAGGCTGAGCTCTCACGTGCCAGCTGCGTGAGCAGTGGCACCCACGTATTTCTGTGTTTCATTTCCCTCATTTGTGAAATGGGTGCAATTAAGCTTCACACAATATTTGTAAGGAACCGATCATCGAATGTGTATAATGTACTTAGCACACATCAGGCATATGATAACTGTTCCATAAATGAAAATTATTAATATTTTCAAAAATATTCTCCCATTTCAAGGTCCAGAAATTTCTCCCTTTCCCAGTAAATTCTTCCGTGATGACTTCAGTTTGTAAGGATCTCTCCTGATGTGAGTCACAGAGATTTCAGCACTTGATTACACCCTTACATTGTAATCTTTTAAAAATATTTTATGGGCATTAATTCTGTCTCATTAAACACCCAATGAGCTGCTAGAGATAGAAATAATTTTTTATACATTTCTTGTGTTAGCCACAGTGGAGGTGGAAGTAGTAAAAATTTCTGACTGGCTAATTGTTCTCTACGAAGAATAGCAATTAAGAAATAATTTAAGGGAGTATGGGTGTTGCAATGATTATTATTTTATGGATTTTTTATAAAAAGAAATGTGTGATCTTTTATAAATATAAATATTAAGTTCTGTGCCCATGATCAAGTAAATACCTCTAAGGTAGCATTATAATTTCTTACTGTGACCTAAAAGATATCTAAATGTGCTTCTGACCCTCCATTTTAGACTGTGAATAGACAGAGAAAGGGAGAAATTGCTCAAGTCTATAAGGAGATAAAACCAATTCAAAATGAGAGGTTTTTTCTGTTTTCCAGATTATCTTTTCAAGGATGCTTGTACAGCAAAGAGCCTCAGAAGGTAGGGGTGACATCTTCCTTTGGAGGAAAAGGTAGCCACACTCTCTAGCACGGAAGACATGGGTTCATGACAAGAAGATGCGGATGCAGCTATCACATGGGGCTTGGAAAATGTGTTGAAGATGTTGGAGTTAATCCTACGTCCACAAGAAAGCATAAATATGTTTAAACAAAGTATTCTAATAAAATTTGAGTTTTTTTAAAAGTAATTCTGGTTGATGAATAAGTGCTGTGACAGAGTTGGAAAGAGGGAGTTTGAGGTATTTGTGAGATATCCGACTGGAAAAGTTGAGTGGGAGGAGGAATAAAGACAATCAGGCTGAAGACAAAGACTTACAAGACGTTACAGATTTCTGAATCCACATAAATAAGCCACAGGAGTAGATGCTGTTACCCAGAGATGAAGGCCAGAGCAGATCTGTGAATAATTTTTTTGCTCGTTTGTTTGTTTTTGTTTTCTTTTGTTTTTTTGAATAATTTTAATATTGTTTTTAAAGTTCTTATACAATGAACTGCTTCTTTGAGCTCTCAAAGCAGCTGTGAATACTTTGACCCACCATAAATACACCATAAATACAGAAAGAGGCTGGACCAGCTCAATACTCAGAACTAGAACACTGGTCCTCTCCTCTGTCAAAATCAACACGCCTTGTTATTATGCATATACAGGTCCTGATAGGGAAGTCAGAGCAACTATAGCTGACCTACACGCATTTGCTCAAGAAGATAAAAATAAGAGTAGGTTATAATGAAATATTCTACATTTAAACATTAAAAAATGTGAGCCACAATTGAAGATGAAAACATGGTTTTGCATTTTAAAGGCATGTTAGTGATCTGTGGGAGCATGGAGGAAGGTTCTGAGGTTCAGGTCACACAGCTGACATAAATGGTTGTGGAAATTCATCAAGCTACGGAGGAGACAGTTTGTTAAAATGCAAGGGAATGAAATAGGTCTTGAAGATTATTATGGGTCTAATGTAATTTATAATTAAAGCCACTTTTGATGATTTAATTCTTACTCTTTCATCCATTCTTTCTCCTGTCTCCCATCTATTAATCTTCAATTTGTTTCATATTTTGCCACCGAAAAATGCTATTTCCTATAGCTCTTCTGATTTATAGAATTTTGCATTTACGACTTAGTTCTGGAGAGAGAACCCTATACAAGACAGCATTTACGACCATATAAAAACATGAAAGCTCAGAAAATCAACTTGAACATTAAAATATAATTTGAAGTCATTTTTAAAAGTATGGTAAAAGTAAAAACTTACCAAAAATTTTAATGAGCTAGTTTGCTGCTATTTTAAATAACAAATAACAGTTAGCCTCGCTAAATATTATAAGACAGAAGACTTAATCGATTTACATTTAATATTAAATAAAAATCATGAACTAAATTCTTGAATTTTATGATTTAGGAGGTTCTTGATACATCATAGAAGAAATCTAAGAGTAATACATTTATATATAAATATATGTTCCAACCATTATTTTTTAAATGAGATCGGATATCCTGAATTTTCAGGAAATTGAATTACTGTGAGCCAAAGTCTAGTGTATTTGTTTTTAGCACAAAATATCACAACCAGTACGAAGGAAAACACTATTCTTTCTGCCATCTTGTTCTCTTGTAACTCTGCATTCAGGAGATATATGGTTATGATCATAATGTATTTACACTGAATATCAACTCCCCTTTCTCTCACTGACTGATGATCTGTTGACTACAGCATATTTTAAAGGATGTAAGAATGCACAACCACATCTGGCTATTTGAATTTTTCAGCAAAGATATTTTGGGCAATGAATTATTTTAGTGTTGAGATTGTCCTGGTTCATGAATAAATACCATCAGGGATTTTTGTCTACAGAGAAAACTGACCTCTGTCTATTATATGATCTCAATGAGAGTGTTTGACCTTCCTAAATCCTTGACAAAAAATACAATATGGATGCAAATGAGTTCTGGATTTCCAAAATAAGGTCCCTCCACGACATCCTTTATTTCATGTTTAAAATCCAGCCAAAGAGAGACAATTCAAAGCGCTCCATATAATGAATTCCATTCTGTTTTCAGCTGCTCACAAATGCAGAAGCTAAAAAAATCTTTTGAAGAGAGAGAGAGAGAATAATGTAATTGAGGAATGAGACATGTATAGGTGGTCAAACATGAAGTCAGACAGCTGTCATATCCACAACAATTTTTTTTTCTTGTGCTTGAAGAGATACAAATTCTAGGAAATGAATTATATCCTTGTTTTCTGGGGCATCGAGGCCCAGCCAGAGAATGAATTCTGAGACACATGGAAAAATGAAAATCGTGAATAGAGTATAGACTCAACAACAGTGTGAATAAACATTAGACTAATAGTACGGATAAGCATGTGGATTTGTGCAAACTGGGGGGCTAAGACGGCAAAAGTTGGAAAGTATGCCCCGCCGGGACAAAGTGTAACAAGGCAAACACAGTCCCAACTAGAAAAGAAAATGGGGCTTTGTTGCCATCTAAACGGGAAGCGTGACACTGTTAAGGTACTAGAACAAGACTAAGAAAACGTTTAGTTTCTGTGTGAAATAATCAGAACAAACAGCATGAAGCAAGATTTTCAGGTTTGCAATGATGGTACATTAGAAACTAGGAACAAGGAAGGAAGGATAATTTCAAGACAGAAAGGAAGTTTGGTGGGAAAAATGCACCTAAAGAAGACGATGCATTGTTCTCGTATGATGTAAATCTAAGAGTTCTTCCTTGTGTTTTCCTTTTTAAGAATAAATCCCGGAAAAGGCGGTGATTTAAGAGATCAACGCAATTTTCCAATTCCTTGCTGCATCGTATTATGTAGCACATCCAACACACTGCTTGAAACACAGCCGTACCGTGGGCAGAAGGGCGTTTACAGACGGCTAGAGCACGTAAGCCTAACCTTTTCATTAACAAATATTTTTAAAGTAAATGTTTTTATATGAATTTCTTTGCCATTTTAATGACACAGAACTTTATTATTTCATTTTTTTTCCTACTCCTCTTTGCAGTTTGTTTACCTTTAGAATTTTTCACTTTCTACTTTATATGTGGAGTACAATCAATAATCTTGGCATTAATATAAAAGTACACTAAGGCATTTCTTTCTATTGAAAGCAAAGGGAAAAGACACCTATTAAAGCGTGTTTTAAAAAAAAGTTTGTTTTATTTGTCTCTAATGTAATCAGAATTTATTAAATAATATGAGCACATGAGTCAGTCAACACATACCCAATGCTATACTCCAAAAAATTATGGGCTGGTTTTCCTAAATTACCTGAAATACAGACTCTCACCCAATAAAACAGCAATCACCAAATAATTTGTATTTGACCCTGAAAATATAGTGGTATTTGAATATACTCATATCTAAGGATTTGTGAGGATCAAGCTGTAAAGCAAAACGAATAGCTTGAGTTAATGTTAACATTAATTCAAGAGGATTAATCATTTTATGATTAGAAAATCATTTTATCTTTTTCATATTACCCTGCGTCTTTAAATGTCTCCTTGTTAATTTCAATTCAATATAAACACTGATATAATGTCTATCTTTGTCCAGACTCCTGTGCATTCCATAGTCGAGATGGGCAATTTAAAAAGGCTTTGTGATCAATGAGGTGGTCATAAATTACAGGACCCGTCTCCAGCATGGTTCTGTCTCCTCCACCCCATCCCAGGGAGCTGCAAAAAGACACATAAACAAAAATTTTGGCTTAGTAGAATAGGACCTTATGCTGTACATCTGACAACTCTATAGGAAAAAGCAGAATAATATTCCACGTTGACCTTAAAGACATTGTAGGTCCCCAAATTATATGATTTCTAAGTTATAATCCAATTATACCATCAATGTAGCTTCTGCTTGTTAACATTACAGTTTACTGAGTTATTAGCATTAATGCTCAGAGAAAATCCCTCTTTGCTTTGCTCAGTCTTATTCTTCAATTCGACATGTATTTATTGGGCTTGTATACCATATGCCAAGATACGCTTGATGCAGTGATGCAAAGGAAAAAAGGTAAGGCTCCTCCCCTTTTGTGGTGCACATTCTTGTAGAGAGCGAAAAAGATAGAAGGTCGACATATGTAATAAAATTATTGCAGAGTGTGGAAAATGCTATTACAAAGATACCTGACGTGAAGAAGCTCAGGCAGAAAGAGCACCCCACTTTAGTATGAGAGCTGCAGAGGAGGCGTGGCGGCCGGGTTGCCGGGCCAGGGTGCCGGGGCAGAGTGCACGTGCGTCTTCCCCACTCTGCGTTCGGTGACGGAAACATGTTGGTAGTTTGAGGCTCACCGAGGTCGTATTCGCACAACAGAAGTCAGCAAACACGAGGGCTCAGGGGTTTTCTTTCCTTCCTTTCTTTTTTCTTTTTCTATTTTTTCCAGAGTCAGTTATTAAATATTTACCAGCAAGCAGGTATACGCAAAGGGAAATACACTGCTGACTGTAAGGGAAGGACACGCGCAAAGATGCTGATCTAAGAGGAGCTCGTGAAGGAAAGTCATTCATGAGCCCTTATTTCGAACACGAAGAAATAAATGCACAATGTTTATTATTAATAATGCACTTTTCTCTGATACAACTAAATGAATATTGAACAAATACAATATGTTTGTTTAAAATTATACCAAATTGTTACCTTGACCTCATTTACTCTTTACTCGTTATTTCTTGGTTAAAACGAGGATAATATATCATAGAGGTTTGTTATAAAGAATACACCTAACACTGCATTTAGAATATATGGCTAAAAATCCCTGGCACATACCAAAACCTTGATCAGCGTTGGCTGTTGTTGTTGTTATTATTATTAATATTATTATAATTTTCCTTTGCTCAATGCACTTGATAGTTCAGAAACTACATCTTGGTAGTTTCTGAAATGCAAAATGTTGCTTCCTTGCCTTAAGTATCTTGGTCTCTTGGTCTTCTCTTGGCCTCAAAAATCCCTTTTTGTCTACCTGGAAAAATTCTATTCATCCATCAATCCTTTACTAACATTTCCCGTACTTTCTTTCTTCCTTTTTCCTTCTTGATCTTCTCATAACACCTCACGTAAAAGGCCCTGTATCCGGCACAGAAGCCGATGCTATATCTTCTATGTATATTTTCACATGGCTTTATCATGCAGTAGATTAAGTCTGAAAAGAAGTTAGCAAGTTCTTTTATGGAAATGTTTTCTGTCTTTAATATACTTCAGGGTTTTGTGACATTTGTTAAGTGGTCCGGTATGGCAAAATATCGAATCCATTGTAATATATTTATCATACATTAAAATGTTACTGAATACTTATTGAAATTACAGTGTTTTCCAAACTTTATTACTTTTCCACATCTCTGATATTATATAGAAACACTATAAATGTTCTCTGCCTGCATATTTGATACAACTATCAACTTTATTATTTTACTAATTTATTAATGTTCTCTGTATTATATATAATATAACATATGCAAAACATATAATTCCAATATACATAATGTATATAGTATATAAACATATAAATAAACATACATATGCATACCTTATTCTGTCATTCATTAAATTAACTTACATTTTGTATTCTACTTTCAACTAACAGTTCTGTGTTCTTGATTTATCACAAATTATATCCAAGAATTAACCAAGACTAATGTAAATTCTTACATAATCATTTTGGTGATGCTAGGACCTTAGAATAGTTTGCTTTCAATTACTTTCTCCCTCCTTTAGGTTATTGTAAACATGCTTTTGTTAACATCCCAAAGATATTATTTTTGTGACTAGATATTCAATTTTCAAAAATTTGAGTTAAAATAGCATAACTAGAAATTTCTTACATAGGAAACTTAATTTGTTAACAATATAACATTTTAAAATCTTATAAAACTTTATGAAACTAATTTTTTGTATAAAATTACACATGCTAATCATTCAGGTATCATTGCTACTTCATAATTTTATAAGCAAAATAAGTTTACTTTCCCAGTTTGAGGGAAAACGTATGCATCTAAACACAGAATTAATCATCCAACCAAATTTTTAACAGCAACAACAAAAAACAAAGATCTAAAACTTAAAACTTAAATTTAAATTGGAATAAAATAAGATTATACTTCATTTCTTCTATGGATTCTGCTGATTTTCATTATATTCATCATTTTACTTCACTAAAATCCATAATTATTTCTCTCAGGTTATCTTTATCCCAATACATTTTATAAAATATACACAAAGACATCTACACAGTAATTTATTTTATTTTCAGCAATTCTGGAACAAACAACAGATGTTGTTTCCAGAGTTTTCTTCCAATATTCTTAACAGAACTGTAGGGTAGTTTGGTTATCTAGTAATCGTGTGTCAGTTTACTCATTCTGCAAATCCTTGGCATATTCGGGTACTCAGATAAAAGGGAGCAGGACCTACACCTCTTCACAGTATCACCTTCTGACCTCCGTTTGTACCTATTTTCTTTCTCTGCTTATACAGGAAAAAGCTTATGTTAATGAAAAAGTATTTTCACTTTTTTATTATATATCATAACTCAACATTTATTTAACAGTTGAAAGCAGTAATGAAAAATATTGTTTCTATGCTGGCACATTGTTCTTTGAAAAATTGTTTATTCTTTAGATTTTCCCCTAAAATCTTTCAGGCTGTCTCATTTCTCCAATAATTTTTACTTGCTGTTAGTTCCTTAGACTAAATAGATAAATTGTAGATGTAGATAAAATTATGCATCAGTTTTTATTTAAGAAATTAACTTGAGAACTATATTTTGGGTGAAAAATATTTTTTAATATTCCTTAGTTTCTTAGTTACTATCTGAAACTTGTATGTCCAAACAATAGAATTCATAAATCCATTCATATGTTTTCTTTCACTATATATGAAGATTGTAATTGATGCCTATTTGAAATTCCGTTATTTTCTGACACGTATAGATTTTATTCACATAGCCGGAGCTGTGTAGACCAATGTATTGCAAGTGTGCACATATGATATATTGTGTATTCGTATATTCACACCTACATATAAGCACAAAATATCACAATGAATAAGGCTATTTACTAAGAAAACTTCTATTGATACACTGCTACCAGTCAGGTATCATACAGAACACAAGAAATATAGTAGTGAATAAAAAACTGTCTTGAGGTAAAATAGCATTTTTCCAAATCATGTTTGGGAATACTGTTGTTTTATTATGAATGCAGTATTTGGGGAAAGAAGGCAAGGGGGAAATGTGCTCTGTGAAGGAGAATTCTTTTGAGCACATGAATAGTGTTAAGGTAATAGCGGTGGAGGCAAGATTAAGAGATGAATATTTTACAAAGAAACCTCTTCAAGGCCACAGTTGGATCCCATGAGATTAAAGCTCAGTTGTTCCTCATTTCTAATTCTCACCAGACCACATGCTATATGAAAACATAGTCACAGAAAAGCCTTTCTTTCCAGCAATTTAAGAGAACCCTGCAACATCAGAAGCAGTTTTTCTTAAAGCTGTCATTGTTGAACTGAGCAATAGGAAATGATGACAAATGCCCTGAAATGTGTTGCTCCTGCAGAGATGTGACTCGAGTAAGTGTCAGCTTCTTTCAGCAGCAGCCACTACTCTGCTTGGGGGACCTAAGATAAAATGTAAACATGCATTTGTATTAAGAGATTTCAAAACTTCCCTTTAAAATGTGTCAGCTATTGATATATTCAAATTGCTTGTTTGCGATTCTTTCAGGTTCTCTGTTCTGTTGTACCATTCAGAACTGTGCGATATACTATCATCCAAATTCAAGTTTCCTTTGACTCATTACCCTGGTTTGATCTGTGACATGAATAAGAGTTACATGAACAATCTAAGGAGACATTAACTATCAGTCAGAAAAAAATATTCTGAGATATATGAAGGACGAAAATAATTGAAATAAAGCAAATCTTCTCAAGGTAATACATAGATATTATCAAAAAAAGATTGAACTAGAAATGTGAGCAAAAAACTATGAAAATAAGTGTAACTCACCCTGGAGGAACAGATTAAGTGTATTACTACATAATTAGAGTAGTGGGAAAGGCTGATATCCATGATTAGGACATTAAAAGCAGTTTAATATGCAATATATAAGTATATAATTAAAAGATATGCAACACTCCCCTATGACTGAAACCAAAAGAGTCTGTTTATTATTATTATTGTTATTATACTGGATCCACAAAACTGCTGTCCAATAAGCAAGTAGTTATTGATTTGTTCCTTCATTGTTCAACTCAAAGTTAGTCAGGGTACACTAGTTATTTCCAATTAACCATAAACTGAGGACAACGGAAAAACATAAAGTATGAAAAATAAAAATGCTGAAAGGCACTGGAGAGCTTATTGAGGAACAATCCAGAAAGGACAGGAAATTCAGAGAGATGAGCCCTGATTTGGGGGCCACTTTATCCTGGGGTATCCTCCAATGTGAAAAGGTGATTGAGAAGTTTTGGAGTGTTTTAATATTCTTTCAAGGCTAAGTTAAAAGGACTGTCTGGACCCTGTCACACCACATCCACACTCCTTTAAATCCAGGCAGGAAGCAAAAGTAGACAGATGCCACCTCCTCTGTCTATTTCAGATTGCTCCCCTGCTTCCAGCTCTTTCAGCTCCTGGTCTTTAAGTTGCATCTTGGACTGAACAGCTGATGCCCATAGAGACCTCCAGGTGTCCGTTCCAGGAAATGTCCCTTCACGAAGGATAACCATCCCAGAAGTATCTCTTTGGGCTGAATTTCCTTCTGGAGATTTTATAGGGAGAGGTCTCCTCTCGGTCCACACTCTTCCATGTGCTGTACTGAGCCTCAGCACTACCTATGGATGGCCCAGGACGGCCCACATCAGCCTTGCTTACGGATGTGGTCTTTGAGGGTGTTGCTGTGAATGCTCCCAGGAGGAATGGGTTTAGCCAGAACCCAATCAAGTCAACCCCTATAGATGTATGGTGCTCGAAAATCCCAGGAGCCTGGCATCAATAGGTTGTGAGACTCTGCTCAAAACCAATGGCTGAGTTCCTCAGGATTATATTTATGCAGAAAAATATTAATAAACTGAAACTAGAAAAAAATCACCAGGAAAAATTTCTGGTCCTCCACTTATGAAAAACCTGGGAATGCTGGCATTGAAGTTCCTTACAAGAACAAGGAGAGTCATTTGCAAAGTCATGTGATATGTGGCCTCCAGAAAGTAGAGAAGATAATGTAGGATAAGCTTCACTGAGGTTCCAAATCCTACTGTGCTCAAAGGAAGTCCTCCTGAGATGAAACCCATGGGAACAGCATGCAATGCCTTCATGGACACATCATTGCTTTAGATGACTCTAAGTTACATAAAATCTTACCTGGACACAACCCCAATTAATGTAAGGATTGTGAAGACACCTACAATTGCCCTTCATATCTGGGACTCCTGTGCGTACTCTCGGTGGAAAAGATGCTATAAATGTAAGCATTGCGGCACCACCTTTGCTTGTCCTTCATCATGTGTGAGAGGTCACACTGGACATATTATGTATGGAAAAAATATGAAGAAACCTTTGTTCTTCATTCCTCATTAAACATATGAGAACTCACAGTGTAGACATGCCTTATGGAAGCATGGAATATGGGAATGCCTCAGTCGTTCCCCCCAACTCAGAGCACCTGCGCGACAGCACGCTGAAGAAGCTTTAGGAGTGTAGGAGGTGGGGAAAAGCTCTCAGTGGTTACCAGGGGCTGGGGGAGGGGAGAGTGGGGAGATGTTGGTCAAAGGGTACAAAGATTCAGTTAGACATGCAGACTAAGTTCTGGAGATCCATTTTACAGCATTGTGACTTTAGTTAATAATGGTGTAGTCTGTATTTGAGAATTGCCAAGAGAGTAGATTTTAAACATTCTCACCACCCCCCAAAATGATAAGTATGTGAGGTAAGGGACATGTTAATTGGTTTGATTTAATCATTCCCCAACATAAACATATATTGAAACATTACATTGCACATTGTACTCCATAAGTACCTATACTTATAGTTTTGTCAATTAAAAATAAATAAATATAAAATGAATATGCTCTTCTTTTAGAAGCAACCTTTGGGTTTTTCTTCAAAGTAGCATTTTTTCCTTCCAATTACCTCAGCATCTGTGCAGACCCCAATAAACTTTATTAATAACTTTTCCATATCTTGTTATACCTACTGTGCACAAGAAGCTCTAGGAGCAAGAACTCAAAACTCCATTTTGTTAGACCATAGATTTGCATCCTCTGTACTAGAGAAAGATGCCAGATCCACATAAACAATACCCATGAGATCTACACATACTTTCTTGTGGATCTTAAGGAGATTTATCTTTTTTATCTTTTTCCCTTTGTGATATACATGTGCATGTGAATTTTAGATTATCATTATATGAAATTTGGGAACATTTAAACAAATTAACTTACAATGTGTTAAAGTTATTTTACAGGTGTTTTACATGTTAGCATAATTCTTATTTGTAGGTACTATGACGTTTAATTTCTGTGATAAGCATAATAAAAATGTTTACACTTATGGGATTTAAGCATGGGCATGTTTCCAACTATCCCAGTTCGTACGACGATTTCTGAAATATCTTTTTCAATATGATGAAAAATAATGTTAAGGACAAGAAATGCTGCCAGAGCAACAATTTCTTCACATTTCAAGTGAAGTAGAACTGGTTTAACTAAAAGCAGTTGTGCAAAATAGTCACTTATAGTCACTTAAAATATCCTTTAGGAATGCCCAGTACTTATTTTAACACAGAACATTTTAGTTAATATAAGGCTGCTACATTCCTCTCTTTATATGTTTTTGTAACCTTTTAGTAAAGTGTCATCATGGCTCAGGCTCTATAATGCCACAGAACTGTCCTTGTTGTCCCCACCGATGAGCTATCATTAGCATTGTTTGGTGTGGAAAATTCCCACCCACACCCTGGACCACATGCCCTCATTACTCACAGAAATAAATGATCCCTGCTGAGTAAATTACTGGTTGGTCTCTTCATTTTCCCCAAGTACCTGTCAGTTTAAAATGTGCACATGCACA
>RJWJ010030451.1:0-19897 GCA_004363605.1 Indri indri | reverse complement strand
TTGTATAAAAGAAGGAAAATCCTAAGGTTGTTGGGAAAGGTATTCAGTAGTGAAGCAACATCCAAAGTTGTGTTTTGGCTTTACCTAACTATGTAATGTAGAAACTTTCATTCATTTCATTCATATTGACATGACATATTATCACAATATTCAATGTTCACTGAAAGTTAACTTCTGTTTAAGAGGTTTACTCACAGAGGCTTAGTTTGTGCATTTAACAGTCACTACAAAATACTTACCAAACATTACCATGTCTTATTCTATTAAAATTTATTTGTAGTTCAGTGTTAAAGTATCAACTAATGTGAGATCATTTTAGAGAGCAAATTAAAAACTAAGAAGTAATTACTTTCCTTAACTTTGTCATCTTAATATTCTGGGTATAGGCATTGCTGGGGAAATTAAAAACAAAATCTCCCAATCCAGAAATCCTCTCCACAAAGGTGGTAGAGAAAGAAAACACTTTTATTATCAAATAAACATTAAACCAGAATGTGATGCACAGCCCAATTTGCTAAGAGATTGCAAAGACAGAAAGAAATTGCACCCTTTTATATAGCCAAGCATATACAACTCATTACATACATGTTTTCAAGATAAAAACAATAACCAGTCATCAAGTAAGAAGACTTGACAACACCATTTGTCACAATTCATCTTTACTTGGTAATTGCGGTGACCATCTGTATTAGCTAATTGGCTTTAACCAGAGGAAAAACAAACTTCACATATCTTTATGACAGAAGGTAGATTTGCAACTTGGAGCAAGGCGCCCAATAAAGTTAGACTTCTACTCTCTCACAGAAAGTGGGAGATAGCGGTGCTATTTCCCTTGATATTTGCAGCATTAAAAAAAAAAGTCTCCAGGGTTTCAGAGAAAGTCACTTCTCGATCATGAAGCAGACAAAATACCTATCTAGTCTCCAAAAGGATTTACATACATTTTAAAAAGATGAGAAAGTACTTAACAATTACAAGTTTTCTTAGGCAAATGCTCTGAGAAAAAGAACGGGAGGGAAATCTCATGCCCCATTTTCAACAAGGAGAACAAGCCTCTTATTTTTAATTTTAACTTTTGGTTTCTTTGGCTTTGAAACCGTATACAGAAAGTCCAACTGAAGATTTATGTTTTTCTATGTGTAGAGCTGCCCACTATGGTCAAATAAATAAAGCTGCTTAGAAAAAATATTCACCACTCTTCTTTGGCTACCACGTAACTCAAAAGTTTTCGAGAGGGTGGATATGAGGCTGACGTTAGATTTGCTCCACGCAAAGAATGTGGTTCAACTAACCAATGTGCAAGATAAAACGCCTTAAAAATCCTGTTACGGGAACATGGAAAGGTCGAATAGTGAAGAATAACACCGGTCACACTGTTACAGATCACCTAGCAATCTTTTTAGCTCACTCATTTTCTACCAAGTTCTTTTGGGGAAAGACGCTTCAGAAACAGCCCTCACTGAAATTATTAAACCAGTCTGTGTTCTCCTGACTCTGGAAGAGGTAAGGACTTACGACAGTGGACCACTCCCGGGACCTGCTGTACGCTTTTTAACAGTATCCATTACAATTCCAGCATTGAGTGTCTAACATTTTAATATTTTTAGACAGAGCCTCAGTCATTGGGAATGCAGGAATGAATGAGACAGTTCCTGCACTTACGGGATTCAGAGTATACTGTAGAAGCTGAAAACCGTTCTAAAGGAATCAATGTGACAACAAATGCAAATACAATGCGGGAACATACAGGAAAAGAGTAATCGATTCTGAGGGTGAAAAGTCTCTATTTAGGGGTGGAGGACCCACAGCCCCAAAGCATCTTCCCTTCCAGGAGATTTCAGCTCCTGAGATCGCCCAGCACCCCGCGGGCACACTTAACATTTTAATCACGCCTCCGCCCCCACTCTCCGAATTCCTTTCCGGCTGCGGACCCGCCGAGCAGTCCCTTCCAGGCGGCCTCAGCTTATCACCCTAGGTCCGGCCACTTCCCGGCCGTGGCCAGGCGAGCCTCCCAAAGTTTCCTGTGACGCCGCCGTCCGCCTTCGGCCTCATCCCATCCTGGGCAGCCCAGGACACCGGCTGGGGAGGAGCAGGTTACCAAAGCGGGGAGAACAGAGCGAACCGGCGGACCTCGGGACCCCACCCCAGCTGCGAAACGGGCCCATAGGGCAGCGGCTGCTGCAGCCCCACGCCTCCGCTACCCCCGCCCGCAGCCCCAGCTACGCGCGAGCCCACCAGCCCTCGAGCCCAAGTCCCGCCCCCTCCGGGGTCCGGGCCAATCGGCCGCGCCCCGCCTCCTGGGAGGTGGTGGAGGAGGGGGCTGGGGGCCGGACGGCAGCGCCCGCCTTCCACTCTTGCCTATTGGCTGAGGTCTCGAGGGTGCCCGGAGACCGGAGTGCAGCAGGATTGGCCGCAGAGGTTCGTGACAGCTGCTCCTATTGGCTGTGCCGACCCCCGTGACGCGGGGTGGCGACTGGCTCCGGAGTCTGAGGGGCTCCTTCTTGTCAGGTTCTAGGTAGGTGAGTTTCACGCCGCCGGCTGTAGGCGCTGTTGCCCGGGGCAACGCTGGGGGAAGGGGGGAAAGGCGGGAAGGCAAACCTAGAGCGGGGGCAACAATCCCTGCCCGCAGGGGGGCGCCCGGGATTCGGCCCTGGAGGCGGGGGCTGCGCCGAGGGCTCTTCCTCCGCCCTCGGCCAGCTCCCCAACCCCCGCCCAGGCTGCGGGGTCACCCGCCCATCCTCCCTCCCGCAGCGGATCATTCCTGGTTCGGGCTTGGGCCAGGCTGCACACCTGGTCCCGCGAGGCCCGCCCCTCCCACCAACCCGGGACCCGAAGGCTGAGGGGGCGGGTGCCCGCGCGAACGGACTGTGGCGGGCGCAGTGGCTCCGCCCCGACGCGGGGTCTGGGGGCTACAGGGGTGTGGGGCAGTGTAGGGGGACTGTGGGCACCGCCCATCGTGCCTGCACCTCTTCTGTAGCTTGCTCTCCCCTCGGCTTTGCCCTTTCGCTGGGGCGGCCACCCCCAACCCTGGGCTGTTCCCCCAAGCCCTTCCTACATCTGGGGCCCTTGACCAGCTGTGTCGTCCCGCGGCTCTCCTCCCATATGTCAGCTTCTCCTTCCACTTTTATCCTCCACCTCCTCTTTCTCCAGTCCCCCAAGAGTCTAATCAAGAGATATAGTCCTAAGTGTGAAGCTAATACTGTCAGGGTAATTTCTGCTCTGTGGTCTCTTTGCCATTTAGGGTTGGAAGGTGTTTGGAGGCACCTTTGGGTCAACCTTCTGGCTTAAAGTTTTCCTTAGGATTAACTTTCTGAAACATGCTCATTAGGTTGGTGTTGGTAGGGCCAGGATACTTCTTGCCCAAGTAAGTTTACTGGGAAATGGTAGCTTTTTCCCTCGAAGATTGGTGATTTTGCTATCCACTGCAGTGTAATCCAAAATCTAGTAATTTGTTAAGGCTGGTAGCCTTTCATTTTCGTTCACCTTATGGATAAAAAAAATGAAGCTCTAATCTTTTAAACTCAGAAGAAGTTGCATATATTCATAGTGGTCTCACTGTCATTTTGATGTAAACTGTTGTACTACCATTTTCCCTTTCTCCAGACATTTTAAGATAATAAATTTCTCAAATGAAGTTACCATATAAAAAATGTAATGGAAAAATCAATAAGAATTTCAGTAATTAAGACTAGAAAATACTTTTCAATCCACATGTGATTGAAGCATGAGAACAGGATTAAAAAAAAAAACGCTATTGCAAAATATAGTGCAGTGTTGTAGTCCTGGTATACCTGTGTGGTTTTTAGACATTTGTGAGGAGCCCCAAGTTTTTCAGTCAGTGCACAGGAACGTTGAGTGTATCTTATTGTAATCGAGGGATGCTTTTCTGTTAGTACCAATGGAACTATGCTTCCAAAGGTATTTGGAATATATGAAGAGTCCATAGCCATCCTTGGAAACCTCTTCTATTTTCCTCCATGAAAGACCTTTGGTGAAGATCTGTTTCTCTTCTGTACTTATAGTTTGCAGCATTAAATATACACCATCTAAATTTGTATAGTGTCCAGTTAATGCAGTTTTTGCATTACTTCAAAGGTCTATGTCATTAGTCCAGAAAACATAATTGAGGCCTTTGGTAGACAAGTCACTTTCATTTCATCTTCAATGTAGATGTAGTTATAACTCTGATCTGTGAACATTGGCCAATTTTTTTTCAAGTAGTTTACTCTGAAAATTTTCAAACAATGCAGAAAAATTGAGTTGTACCTTCTACCACCTAGATAGTGGTAATGTTTTCAAGATAGCTGCTACATAGTAAATATTAAGGAACAGAGGAACTGAAGTGATCAAGATTGAAAAACTAGCATAAATATATATATATAATATTAAAATATTGTAAGATGCTTATTTCTGTTTGCAAATGGGGATTGTGCTTATAAAAACTATAGCATTTTAATTAAATGAGACTATTCAAAGCAATCGTGTGAATGAGCAGGAAGTCATCAACTTTGTAATCAAGGCGCAGGCAAGTTAATTGCATTTCGGTAATCAGAAAAAAGGAAATCTGATAAACTTATTATACAAATAAAAGTTTTAATTGGATTCCTGTGTTAATAGATTATAGTTTTGTACTTGATTTATAAACGAGTATTTTCTTTTGGAGGGACTGTCAGTTATGTGATGTTTTGGTAACAATAGTTTGTATCAATCTTATATATGTTGTTTTGGAATAAGAATGTATTTTTGTAGTGGAAAAAGCTCACAAATGTGAACTTTTTTTAGTGGAACTACTTTATGGAGATTGAATTGTATCTAGAGAGATTTAAGTCAATATTTTGATAGGACCCAAAACTATCTTAGGTGTTGTCTCATGGCGTTGATAAAGGAATATTTTAATACAGAACTTCAGCTTATAATAAAGGAGAAGGGGGTATAAATTCATATATATGTATATTTGTAATTTTTCCATACTTAGCAGATTCCAGCATTTTTCTTTAAGTATTTGAATCCTGCTTTTTAGTTTTAGCCTACCCTAAACTCTGTTTTTCTTACTCTCCTCATTTATATGTTGAAATGAAGAATTATGTCTCACAATTTATAGATCTCTGGATTGCCTCGTTATTATTTTTTTTTTATTTCATTTGTCTTTGGCATGCTTATGTATGCTTATTAACCTACCATGCCATTGAGAGATTAAAGGGAAAAAGCAGGTCATAATTTTAGAACTTTGGTGGTAGATTCAGCTAATTTGGAAACAGATGTTTAGATTTTTTTTTTTTTAATTAATGCTCTAGTTTTTCTCTGCCTCCCTGTCTCCTTCCCTTTCTTACTCCTTTTTTGTCCTGTTTTTATTTGATTATAAAAGTTAAGTGCTTTAAAATCAATTGAGAAAACTATAGAGAAGAAAAGTCACCAAAAATTCCACAATAGTTAATGATTTGGAAAAATAACTGAAACTTACATATCTTCTGTAACACTCTACCAGTCATTGCAGTGTTATGCTCTTCGTTTCAATGTGTGTGTACTTGCATCTAAATTTGTAGGAGTTCCTGAATGTGAGGCTCAGTTAAAAGAGGGCTCCCAGGTATGGGGCAAAATGGAAAAGAATAGAAGATAGATTAGAGTGAGAACAAAGGATAGAACCATGAAGTTACTGTTTCTTATTCTGTAAGTAGAAGTATAATTCTAGTTTACCAAATAATTTACTGTATGGTTGACAAAATATGTGGCCAGATTTTTTCTTTCAAAATGTCTACGGAAGATGAAGTTTAGTGCTTTTCTACTAAAATTTTCAAATTTCTCCATTTTTGGGATATTACGTATTTGGCTTTTAAAAATTTAATGTCATATATGACTTGGAATTATTTCTTAAATATTTATATCAAACTATACTCTGTATATCATCACGATTCACTATAAGCTTGATATTATCTCTTTCTTTAATAGGTATTAATTAAAAGAGTAGAAATTTTAATGTAGGTGTTTCTTGCCAGTTTGTAGTATAGTGAAAAGAAGAGCCATTTATTTTGGAGTCAGAGAATCTGGGTTTTGGTTTTAGTTTCTCTGCT
The DNA here is from genome assembly GCA_004363605.1 of Indri indri. Classification (NCBI taxonomy): domain Eukaryota; kingdom Metazoa; phylum Chordata; class Mammalia; order Primates; family Indriidae; genus Indri; species Indri indri. The sequence goes on along the minus strand of RJWJ010030451.1, from coordinate 13,829 downwards.
GTGTGATTTTGGGCAAGTTACTTAATCTCTTTAAATCATAATTTCCTCATCTATTAAGTAGGGATGATAAAATTGCCTCACAAGGTTATGTAGAAGAAATGAGACAATGTATTAATAGATAAAATGCCTGAATTTAGGAAGTACTCAACTTCTGTATTCAGTTCTTTACATGGCAGCATTAATTTTACCTCTTCTGGTATTAATAGATTCTACCATCCTTAAAGTCCTTAATTTCAGACATATGAAATTAAAAGGTAATGTACATTAAGTTTACTTAAAGTGAATGACCTTTGTATTTGTACAAACAAAAGAATAAGAAACATCTCAGAATAGCTGTTCCTTTGTAGTTGTTAGATTACTGTATCTCAGTAAGGACAATCATAAATTTACTTTAAATGGTTTTTAACCCCAAAATATGTCCAGTTTGTCTGGTTTCCTGATTTATTTTTTTTCACCTTAGATTATCATCTGTTGTTGGATGGTTGCCCTAAATTCCTTTCATTTAAACCACAAATATTTGGGAGCAATGTTTTGCAGATATCCCTAGAATGTATTTTATAACTATAGGGTTCTGATTCTTACAGAACACACTTGCAGTTTAAATGTACATTTGCCTATAGTTATTGGGTGTAGTGAAGCAATCGCTGAAGTGAGTGAAGAGTTAGAATTTGAACTAGAGAATCCTTGTGGTCTCATCCAGCAGTAAAATAGATTTTGTGATCTAAGTCAGTGATTCTAATTATTTTTTCCCATCCAAGTACAAGATATTTACCTGAGTGACATATTCCAATGTGCAGTTTTCTAGTATGCCAGCTGTAATTCCATTTCTCCTCTCCCACTCAAGAAAGCATGCCAGAATGTAAGTGATTAAGAGTGACATCATTATAGGTATAAACCTGAAATCTACCCTGATTTACTGAAGAAAGTGAGTCATTAAAAAACGTGTATAACTATTATTAGTATCAAATACTTAAGGCATACCTCACAGTTCCATGGTTGAGACCTAAGTTACTTTCCTTTTCCTGAAATGAATGCCTCCCCAGTTTTTGTCATTCTTAAATGCTATAGAAGAAAAAATTATTACACTAATTTTATGTAATTAATAAAGAATCCTACATTTAAAAGTTAGAATAACTATTAATGAGCATTTAAAAATATTTGAATAATAGCACCTTAATTTTTATTGTAAATAAAATAACATTAATTATTATAGAAAAATTGAAATTAGTTTTGTAGTATGAATTATTTTACTTGCAAAAAGACTATTTCCACAGTGAGACTAACAATTTTAGGAGAAGGAGAAACTCTTAATACTAGCATTTTTATATTCTGGGCTCTTAGTGTATAAAAATGCCCTTTACTCTGGCTCAGTCAGAAAAGTATCTTCAAAATCACATTGCTGTGAATAGAGATTGCTTTTAAATTGCTCATCCTACATGGAAATACCATGTATAATATATAGTAAGAGGTGAAGATGTAGAAAAACCATGTTCAGTAGACCTTCGATAATTGCAAATGGTATTTCCTGAAACCTTTGTGAATTTAGGATATAACTAGCTTCATAAAATGTGATCACATTTAATTGAAAAGTTTAAGTGATCCCTTCAGACTCTTAATGATTCCGTAAGTAGGACTCAGTCTTCAAAGTTGTGAAAGAAGTTTTTGCTTCTAAAATGAAGGCTAGATGACTTTGCATTACATCGTCAGTATACAGGCAGAGGTTCTTATTTTTGACTCTCGTGTCCTGAAGTTTGCAGAACAAAAGAACATTTCTGGCTGAAATACAAACCCTCCTGCATTGTCACAAAGTTGAATATTAGTCCTTGGTCTCTGTAATGCTTACTGCTTGCTGCTGTTTCTTCGATATGTTTTATCCTTGGAGTTGAACACTCACTCTGTAGTCTGTGTCCTTTCTGGTCTCTGGATGTTTTCAGCTTGGAAGGATTTCCCAAGCTTCTGTCAGTTGGTGGGGAATCTCTTGTTAATTTCACATTATACAAAAAAAGTGCATTTGATTCTTTTAGCAATATTCAGTTTTGGTAACAAATGGGTCAGTAGCCACCCAGTAGCAGCTACACCATCTTTTCCTTCATCAAACTATTTATACAATGTCCTGCTTTTCTCTTGAATTATATTTCATTCAGATTTATATGCTTTCCATGTACATTCTTATATAGGGTCACCATCATTTTAATTTTCACTTAGGTTTTGCAAATTTTGCTTTGCCAGGAGCAAAGGAAATATTTTCAAGCATCATCTTTTTTGTTTGTTTCAGCATAGAATTGTATGGTAGACTTTCTAGTGTGGCAAATCCAGTCACTGTCACATTTCACATTCATTCTGCATTTACTCCAAATTTCTATATTTGGTTAAGTAACGTCACTTTGTCATGCCTCTTTACTTTTTATGTGTTGGCTACATTGGCTATAGTAGAGTAATTAAGGGGAACTAAACAATGTAATTGTGTCATAATTATTGGTGATAACATAATTATCTAATTACAGATTAACATAATCTATTATATTTAATAATATAATGATAACATATAATCATCTAATTAATGATAGATCACTATCCCAGTTATTTTATAAGCAGTTATATTGGATGAAATATAGGAATCTTTATCTGGATTTATATACAATGGAAACTTTTTACAAAGCAGGAGGCTGATTTTTTCCTTCTACACACACACACACACACATTTTGTTTTGTTTTGTTATTGTTTATGTATAGTCCTTTTCTCTCTCCTCGTCAACATTTTCACTTCCAAGGTAGAAACAGTTTCTGTCAGCAAAAGTTTTTTAGTAAATTGTATGGATTCATATATATTATTGGGTGGGGAAGATAGCATTTCTTTACTGCCTGCTAAAAGTGTTAGACACTTTTCGTGTATTTCTTTTGATTGCTATGAATTGGATGGTTTGTATTTTTTTCTGTTTTGGAATCAATCTTAGGTCGTATCATTTATCCCAGTTATAAAATGATACTGGGACTTGAACTCAGGTATTTCACACTCTGAACCTAAAATAAATATAAATGGTAAAAGACTAAATGTGGTAAACTCTTAGCAGTCCTGGATTTAACAGAAATTTCAACTATTTGAGAGTGACTCTAAAGGTCCATGTTGAAATTGGTCATTTGCAGTTTTGCTGAGATGACTTCCTCTTTAAGAAGCAAGACCCTGAGATATGTATCACCCTAGTGAACTATCCGGTGTCCATATCTCACTTTGGCTTTGCTCTGTTTGTGATTGACTTATACTGTAACTTTTGTGAAGTGATAAAATGTTTCTTTGTAAAAAATTTTCCTGAAAAAGAAAGCCCACTGGTAGAAGTAAAGAGAAAGTAAAGAGGCCTGAGAAAGTGGTGGCTCTTAACCAGAAAATAGACATTTTTGAATACATTTAAAAATGAAATGTTGAAATCAGTGAATTTTTGATCTGATTGTGAATCTCAGTCCACCACACCTTCTAGGGAACAAAAGTTAATTCATGAAACATTTTTTTTTTTTTTTTTTTTTGAGACAGAGTCTCACTCTGTTGCCCAGACTACAGTGCCGTGGCGTCAGCCTAGCTCACAGCAACCTCAAACTCCTGGGCTTAAGGGATCCTTCTGCCTCAGACTCCCGGGTAGCTGGGACTACAGGCATGTGCCACCATGCCCGGCTAATTTTTTCCATATTTTTAGTTGTCCAGCTAATTTCTTTCTATGTTTAGTAGAGATGGGGGTCTCGCTCTTACTCAGGCTGGTCTTGAACTCCTGAGCTCAAGTGATCCGCCCGCCTCGGGCTCCAAGAGTGCTAGGATTACAGGCGTGAGCCACCGCGCCCAGCCTGCGTGGAACATTTTCGTTGAGTGTTCCAGCTCTGTCAGAAATTTTCATGGTCTTTAGACAGATTACTTCTTTTTTTTAAAATTTCAAAATATTAAGGGGGTACAAATATTTTCGGTTATGTGGATCGCTTTTGTAATGCTTGAGTCTTGGCTGTAGATGTGCCCATCACCCAGATAGTGTTCATTGTACCCATTAGGTAGGTTTTTCCCCCTTCTCTCCTCCTCCCTCACCCCTGCTTGATTTCCACTGAGTTTTACTTCCCTCTGTGCACATGTGCGCCTATTGGTTAGTTCCACTTTAATAGCGAGTACATATGGTGTTTGCTTTTCCATTCTTGAGATACTTCACTTAGGAGAATGGTCTCCAGTTCCATTGAAATTGTTGCAAAAGGCATTAATTCATCCTTTTATATGGCTGAGTAGTACTCCGTGGCATACCACATTTTATTAATCCACTCATGAATTGACGAGCACTTGGGTTGATTCCACATCTTTTCAGTTGTGAATTGTGCTGCAGTAAACATTTGAGTGCAGGTGTCTTTTTGATAAAAAGACTTCTTTTCTTTTGTGTAGATACCCAGTTGTGGGATTGCTAGATCAAATGGTAGGTCTACTTTTAGTTCTTTGAGGAACCTTCATACGGTTTTCCATACAGGCTGTACTAATTTGCAGTACCACCAACAGTGTATAAGTAAGTGTTCCTTTCTCCCTACATCCGTGCCAGCATCTATTGTTTTTATACTTTTTAATAAAAGCCATTCTAACTGGGGTAAGGTGACATCTCTTGGTGGTTTTAATTTGCATTTTCCTGATGGTTAGCAACATTGAACATTTTTTCATATGTTTATTGGCCATTTGTCTATCTTCTTTTGAAAAGCTTCTGTTCATGTCTTTTGCCCACTTTTTAACGTGGTTGTTTGATTTCTTTCTTGCTGATTTGCTTGAGTTCTTTGTAGATTCTGGATATTAGCCCTTTATTGAATGTATAGCTTATGAATGTTTTCTCCCATTCTGTAGGTTGTCTGTTTGCTTGTTGATTATTTCCTTAGCTGTGCAGAAGCTTTTTAGTTTTATCAAATCCCATTTATTTATTTATTTTTGTTGCTGTGATTGCCTTTGGGGTCTTTGTCATTCTTTGCCTAGGCTGGTATGTAGAAGAGTTTTTTCCTACATTTTGCTCTAGAGTTCTTATGGTTTCATGCCTCACATTTAAGAGTTTTATCCATCTTAAATCAATTTTTGTGAGTGGTGAGAGATAGGGGTCCTGTTTTATTCTTCTGCATGTGGCTATCCAGTTTTCCCTGCATCATTTATTGAGTAGAGTTTCTTCCCCCAGTGTATGTTGTTGTATGCCTTGTCAAAAATTAGTTGGCTGTAGGTAGGTGGTTTTATATCTGGGTTTTCTATTTTGTTCCATTGGTCTACATCTCTATTTTTTTTTTTTTTTTTATCAGTACCATGTTGTTTTGGTTACTGTAGGCTGGTAGTATAATTTGAAGTCTGGTAATGTGATGCCTCCAGATTTGTTATTTTTACTTATGATTGTTTTGGCTATGTGGGCTCTTTTCTGGTTCCAAACGTAGCATAGAATTATTTTTTCTAGATCTGCAAAAACGACATTTGTATTTTGATAGAGATTGCATTTAATTTATAAATCACTTTGGGTAGTATGGACATTTTAACAATCTTGATTCTACTGATCCATAAGTATGATATGGTTTTCCATTTGTTTGTGTCCTCTGTGATTTCTTTCCTTAGATCTCTACAAGGAGGAATATGAAACACTGAAGAAAGAAATCAGAGGACACAAACAAATGGAAAAATAGATTTATCGAAATGTCAAGGATCATATATTCATAAATTTTGTCCTCCTTTCCTTTCCTGCCACCCTCAACAATAATATTTAAAAGGGATTTGACTATTTATTAATAGCTGCTACCTTTTCGAAGTTAATGTATCTTAAAGTATCTTAAAATGTTAACATAAACAGCACTATCATATCTTCTACTTTAATATGGGTGTCATTTTATGACTGTTTCACAATTAATCATAACAGAATAATAGCTAGACTTTGGTGGTGGCCTCTTTTAAGTTTCTGATTTCCTACATGTATTTTGGAGCCTGATTTACCCTGTGACTGGACCTGGCATTCTAAGATCTAAATGATTTAGCTTAGAAACACTTGCTATTATATATAGTAATATCATGGATTTTAAAAGAGGTTGAAAATGTAATGAAATAGACATTTCCTTCAAGGTAGCCTGCATTATAAAAACAACACAGAAATAAATGTTCTATGTCAGACAAGAGGCAAGCTGTTGCAGGACTGGGACAGAAAGCAGGAAGGCATATGATTCTTCCATTTTTGGTCATTCTACAAATGTTACTAGAATACTCACTCCATGTAAGGACTTAGCTTGTGGCCACAGATAATTATAAAGCAAAGAGAAGTTTCAGACTCTTTTCCTGAGTGAGTACGGTATAATGAAAAGAGCATGGATGTTAGATACAGACCTACCTAAGGTTGGAGCTATCCTACTAGTAATTAGTTGTATGAATTTAGACAAATAATTTAATTCTTATAACTTTGGGATTTTTCACCTGCCAACTGGGTAATAATACCTGCTAGGTTTTTCAGTTGCATGAGACTGAAACTCATACTTAGGGCACTGAGAATAGGCATTTACTCTCTTCAGGTACAGATGAATTCAGGGGCTCAAACAATGGTCTCAGGACATATCAGTGGCTTTCTCTTTTGTTAGATATGGTCTCATGTAGGCCTTCTCCATGTGGAGCTCTCTGGTGGCTCCAGGCTTAAGATTCTTTCAGTTTAGCAAGCCCAACATAAAAAGAACTTCTCTTACCCTTTGTTCTAACAAAAGTCCCAGGATTGTGTCTCATTGAATGAATTTGATTATTTCTCCATCCGTTATCCTGTGGTCAGAGGAATGGCATATGATGATAGACCGTATCTAGATCAGGGAATAGTGAAGCGTGGTCAGCTATGTCTAAATCATTAGGGCTGAGAATCAGGGTAATGTAGTTCACTGAAACTAAAAGAAGGAACTGTGACCATGGGAAAGGGGAGTAGATGCTGGACAAGCATACCCAAAAGATATTCACGGTAGCATCCAATATGCATTTATGTCCTCCCTTACATATGTACCCTTGAAAAAATGCCCTCACCTAACATTATGCAAATATTTCACTTACAACTTCAATACCTGTCCCCCAACGCAAGAAGACAGCAAAAAGGCTTAAGTATTGTACCTAGTCTTAAGACTAGAATCTCTGGGTAAGTTCTCTCAGTTCTGTTTGAATATAGACTGCCTCAGGGTCTAGCAATTTATGGGTAAATGATAAGTATAACTAATTATAACAAAGCCGGTATTCAGTGATAGAAGGAAAATAGCATAAGGACAACAAAAACTCTTAATTGGTATCCTAGTTCACTGCTCTTAAGTTCTCCAGCCATAAGTCCTTGACATGGACATAATTCAGCCAAATTCTTAATCACTTTATAACTAGGATGGACTTTCCCCCAGTTTCCAATACCTTGTTCTTCATTTCCATTTGAGACCTCATGAAAATAGTCTTTCCCATTCATATTTCTCCTAACATTCTGTTCATGACAACATAGGCTTTTCCCAGCATTCAACTTCAAAACTCTTCCAGCCTCTACCTTTACACAGTTCCAAAGCTACTTCCACATTTTTAGGTATTTGGTGTAATAATAGCCCACTTCTCTGACACCAATTTCTCTCTCAGTCCATTTTGTGTTTCTGTAACTGGGTGATTTATGAAGAACAGAAATTAATTCTCTCATAGTTCTTGAAGCTGGGAAGCCCAAGGTCAAGGTGCAAGTATCTGATGAGGGCCTTCTTGCTGTGTACTCATATGGCAGAAAGCTGAAGGAAAGAGAAGGATGAATGAACTCTGTGTCCTCACATGGCGGAAGAGCATAAGAGAGTTAACCCACTCCTGCAAGTCCCCCTCCCCCCCTTGTTTTTTTGAGACAGTGTCTCATTCTATTGCTCTGGCTAGAGTGCAGTGGTGTCGTCATAGCTCACTGCAACTTTAGACTCTTTGGCTCAAGTGATCCTCCTGCCTCAGCCTCCCAAGTAGCTGGGACTACAGGGGTGTAATTCCACGCCTGGCTAATTTTTAATTTTTTTTATTTTTTGTAGAGATGGGGCCTCACTATGTTGCCTAGGCTGGTCTTGAACTTCTGGGCTCAAGTGATGCTCCAACCTTGGCCTCCCAAAGTGCTGGGATAACAGGCATGAGCTACTGTGCCTGGCCCTTGCAAGCCTTTTTTATATAGGCATTAATCCATTGCCCTTATGATTTAGGATTGAGACCTAAACACTTCCCAAAAGGCCCCACTTCCTAACAATGTTGCACTGGGGCAGTTTCTAATACATGAATTTTGGAGGGCACCTTCAAACTTTAGTAATTGGAAGGGAAAAAAGGGGAAACAACTCACAGAGACTTCTAATCCATGATACACGTTTGTACATGTTTTACTGGGCAGGGATGACAAAAACTTTTTGCTTGAGCAGTGGAATAAAATTTTCGGCCAGCCAGCATGCCTGCTTCTGGTTCTGCCACCAGCAAGATCTTCTTTGTTCTTTTTCCTCCTGGTCACAGCCAAGATGGGTATTGAGGGATTACTGGGGACTGTACTACTTTAGCAGCTGGTTTTCTGTTGGCGAGAGGTTGAGGTTCAGGGAATCATCTTAGTAGTTGAGCAGTAACAAGCCTTTGTTTGCAGGGATTTTGTTAAACAATTCAACTCTCATAAACTTAGTACATTTTTGATTTATTTGTATTTGATCAACTTCTCCCAAGTAGTTTAAGCCCAGATCCTAGTCCTTGAATCAAATCATTGCCTGGTATATTTCTAAACCACTTTGCCTATCACTCTAATCCAGTGGTTCTCCAACATGGGGCAATTGACAACATCTAGAGACATTTTTGTTGTTACACTTGGGTGTGTATGTGGGGGGGCTGGGGTCGGTGGGAGGTAAGTGCTACTGACATCAAGTAGATGGAGGCCAAAGATACTGTTAAACATCCTATGGTGCATAGGACAGCCTCCCAAAGCATAGAATCATCTGGTTTAAAATGTGAATAGTACCAAGGTTGAGAAATCCTGCAAATCCTAGGCTTATCAGTCTCTATCTTGATTTCTGCCTATAGGCCATTGGGAGCAACTGTTTGAGGTAATGATGCACAGCTTATTTGTCCTTGCTCACAGGCTGTTTCATTAGTAGTTGGTTCTTTATAATATGGGTAAATATCTTCTTTGCTAGGATGCTTGGGTAGGAACCTGGAGCATTAGGCTTTTCCCATCTTCCAGATTTACTTGACATTTTTCTTGGGGTTAATTCTGATTTTAGTTTGGGGATATTCAGTTTTTACCCTGTAAATTGCAAGATTATCTGGATTTATAGTGACAGACTGAAAGAGTTCTCCTTTTATTAAGACTTCACCCAAAGTGTGCTTCTTTCATGATAGATCTTACTGAAGTCTACAACTTAGTAGCCAATATACCAACATCTTAACATTTTTTTGCTAAGTACTTTACAGTTTCATTCTTAGTAGGCATGTACAGGCATACCTTGAAGGTATTGCGGGTTCAGTTCCATACTACTGCAATAAAGTGAATATCACAATAAAGAGAGTGACATGAATTTTTTTGGTTTTCCAGTGCATGTAAAAGTTATGTTTGCACTATACTATTGAGTGGGCAATAGCATCATGTCTAAAAAAAAATGTACACATCTTAATTAAAAAGTACTTTATTTCTAAAAAATACTAAAGATCATCTCAGCCTTCAGCGAGTCATAATCTTTTTGCTGGTGGAAGATTTTGCTTCAGTGTGGATGGCATCTGACTGATCAGGGTGGTGGTTGCTGAAGGTTGGGGTGGCTGTAGCAATTTCTTAAAATAAGATAACAATGAAGTTTGCCACATCGATTCATTCTTCCTTTCCCAAAGGATTTCTCTGTAGCATGCGAAGGCTGTTGGATAGCATTTTACCCACAGTAGAACTTCTTTCAAAATTGGAATCAATCCTCTCAAACCCTGCCACTGGTTTATCAGCTAAGTTTATGTAATATTATAAATCCTTTGTTGTCATTTCAACAATGTTCCCAGTCTTCACCAGGAATAGATTCCATTTTTAAGAAACCACTTTCTTTGCTCATGTATAAGAAGCAACTCCTCATCTATTCAAGTTTTATCATGAGGTTGCAGCAATTGAGTCATATCATCAGGCTCTGCTTCCAATTCTATTTCTCTTGCAGTTTCCACCACATCTGTAGTTACTTCCTCCACTGAAATCTTAAACCCCTCAAATCAACTTCTTTCAAATTCCTGCTGATGTTGATATTTTGACCTCCTCCCATAAATCACAGATGTTCTTAATGGTGTCTGGAATGATGAATCCTTCCTAGAAGGTTTTCAATTTACTTTGCCTGGGTCCATCATATGAATCATTATCTGTGGAAGCTATAGCTTTACAAAATGTATTTCTTAAATAATAAGATTTGAAAGTGAAATTATTCCTTCATCCATAAGCCGCAGAATGGATGTTGTATTAGCAGGCATGAGAACATTAATGTTGTGTATCTTCATCAGAGCTCTTGTGTGAACAGGTGCATTGTCAACAAGCAGTAATATTTTGAAAGGAATCTTTTTTTTTCTGAGCAGTAGGTCTCAACAGTGGGCTTAAAACATTCAGTAAACCATGCTGTAAACAAATGTGCTGTCATCTAGGCTTTGTTGTTTCATTTATAAAGCACAAGCAGAGTAGATTTAGTATCATTCTTAAGGGCCCAGGATTTTCAGAATGGTAAATGAGTCCTGGCTTCAACTTCAAGTCACCAGCTGCATTAGCCACTAACAAGAGAGTCAGCTTATCCTTTGAAGCTTTGAAGTCAGGCATTGACTTCTCTTAATTATGAAAGCCCTAGACGGCATCTTCTTGCATTAAAAGGATGTTTTGTATACCCTGAAAATCTGTTGTTTGATGTAACCCACCTTCATCAATTATTTCAGCTAGATCTTCTGAATAACTTGCTGCAGCTTCTGCCTTAGTATTTGTTGCTTCGCCTTGCACTTTTATGTGATGGAGAAGGCTTCTTTCCTTCAACCTCGTGAACAAACCTCTTTTAGCTTCCAACTTTTCTCTGCAGCTTCCTCACCTCTCTCTACCTTCATAGAATTGAAGAGAGTTAGGGCCTTGCTCTGGATTAGACTTTAGCTTAAGGGAATGTAGTGGTTGATTTGATCTATTCAAATCACTAAAACTTTCTCTATATGAGCAATGAGGCTGGTTTTTTTTTTTCTTATCATTCCCATGTTCACTGGAGTAGCACTTTTAATTTCCTTCAAGAACTTTTCCTTTGTATTCACAACTTGGCTGTTTGGCACAAGAGGCCTAGCATTTGGCTTATCTCGGCTTTGACATGGCTTTTTCACTAAGCTTAGTCGTTTCTAGCTTTTGACTTAAAGTGAGAGATGTGCAACTCTTCCTTTCACTTGAACACTTAGAGGATATTACTAGTTGGTGTAATTTCAATATTGTTGTATCTCAGGGAAGAGGGAAGCCCAAGGAGAGGACGAGGGGCTGGGAAAAGGCTGGTCAGTAAAGCAGTCAGTACATATAATATTTATCAATTAATTTCACCATCTTATGTGGGTGTGGTTTGTGGGCCCCAAAACACTTATGATAGTAGCATCAAAGATCTCTGATCACCATAACACATATCATAATAATGAAAACGTTTGAAATATTGTGAAAATTACCAAACGTGACACAGAAACATGAAGTGAGCACATGCTGTTGGAAAAAATGGTGCCCACAGACTTGCAGGGTTGCCACAAACCTTCAGTTTGTTAAAAAAACACACAGTATCTGTGAAGTCCAGTAGAGTGAAATGCAATAAAACAAGGTATGCCTATAGTCAGATTTACAAGAGTAACAATTTACCAGCTGGTTTGCTTATTAAGGATTGCTGACTTCTCACCTTGCAATAGAGGTATACCAAGTTCCCTTCACTTTCCATTGACTCAGTTCCACATTTTATAGCTGTCACTTGTATTATCTTATTTCTGGTAAATTTTTATATTTGTCAGGCTTCTTTTGGATGCCAGTGACAGACCCCCGTTTAAAAAAATCAGTTCTTCCCTTCTCTGTAAGTGGTGACTCCATCTTTGTTTTTGCCAAGGCCCCAGATCTTAAAGTTATCTTTGGTCCTTTTTCTTTAACTTCCGCCTACACAATCTTTCATCAAATTCTGTTTGCTTAGAAAAAAATCCAGAATCTGACTAGTTCTTACCATCTCTACTTCTGTCATCCTGGTTGAACGCCATCCTCTTTCTCCTCCTACGTAACTCTGAAGAGGTCTCCCGCTACTACTGGTGCTCTCAAAAGGTAGCGTGTGTCATCCTTTTGAGAGGTAAGAGATCATGTCACTTGTTGTCTCCGAATCTTTCTGTTTTCTATGTAACTCAGAGTGAAATCTCAAGTCCTTCAAATGAGCTACAGTTTTGTGTTCCTGCTCTCCTTCTCTCACACAGGATCTTTCTCTGAATGCAAGTTTCACTATTTTCTCCACCATTCACGGCACTCAGGCCTCTTCCTTAAGTGTAGGTTCTTTGTGCTTACTGTTTCCTCTGCCTGGAATGCTCTTCCTCCAGACAGCCATATGACTCACTTCCTTAACTCCTTCAGGTCTTTGCTCAAATATCACTTCAACTGTGAGGACTTTAATTACCCAACATAAATTTGAAATCTCCTACCTGCACCATACTTCTTATTACCTTTTCCTGCTTTTTGTTGTTTTATTGTGCTTATCACCACCTAACTCTGTGTCTTTTACTCATTTATGTTGTTTGTTTCCTTTCTTAGAATATAGTCTCCATGAGGGCAGGAATTTTTGTCTATTTGGTTATATAGGAAACTTTATGGCATCTGGCTTAGTAGGCTTTCGGCAAATATTTGTTGAATGAATTAATAAATAAGAAAAAAACAACATATTGCTTCATGTTAACTGTTAAGTCTGAAACTCTGAAGGGACTGAGAATACCCTGCTTGCAAGCTAACAAGTTAGCCTGTCGTGGTTTTATATACATATATTAATAGAAGAGCCCTGGGTCCGAGAATCAGGGTTTATTATAGCAAAAGCAGTGGCCAGAGAAGTATGTTAGCACTAGTTCTCCAAGCCCCATCCCTGTGACAAGGCAATATGAGGAGGGCCATATGTTTACCTACAGATGCAGTGGATTTGCATCACAGGAGAGGAGACTGGAAATTAGGAGTCTCTAAGCTTGTAATGGGTGCTGGCACATCTGCTGTCCTCCCCACAGAGGATGATAGGTTACTTATTAAGCAGATAGCCAGCCTCCAGGAGCGAGGGAGAAGGTATCTTTAAATTTATTATCCTATAATAAAATGTTTCCAGGGAGGGGAAAGAGAGAACTTTATTTCTCCAAAGCTCTTTGAAGGTCTCTTATCTTTAGGGAGACATTGTCTCTAGCTTCCAAGACTATTTTGCAAATATCCATTTGTAGCACATTTGCTCAGAAGGCTTTGACTACATAGGAACATAAGAAATCCAGAGAGAATTGTATCCTAGCAGAAATTCTAAATTCTAGCAGCTACATCTGTTTATATCTGAGCTCAGATTTAGGGGCAAAATGTTTTTAGAGTTTTCTCCATTTCTCTTTCCGTCTCTTGGTTCTTTCTCTGGGTTGGATAATTGTCAGGTAGGTACTTACTGTTCTTTCAGTTTAGCAACCTCAGCTGAAAGAGAACTGTCCTTCCTGATTAGTTTCTGCAAAAATGTTGGGATTCAATCTTATCCATCCAATTTTGGTTACATACCCATTCCTGAACTACTGCTTGGGGGAAGGAATATACTGATTTTCCAGACCTGGGTCATGGTCCTACACCAGCAATTTTAGAGTGCTAGTGATTTGTGCCACC
>RJWJ010030450.1:0-19908 GCA_004363605.1 Indri indri | reverse complement strand
AAAAAAAAACACTTCGGAGAAAAACATATAAATGAAGAGTTAAAAGTGATATTAAAAGGGCAACACCACCACCAGGAAGTTTAAAAACAGTGAGGTAAAGGTGGGTAGCAGATCATGCCAGAGAACCTTACCAGATGTTGTTGGGATTTAGCTGGGAGGAGTCAGTGCTGACTGGAGAGCCCTCAGCCAGCCTCCAGCCTCGCTGCCTGGGGGGCAGATAATCAAACAGGCACCACAACGTGCAGGTCTGGTTCCATCACATTCCCCTTTTCACCAGTCATCCCTAGAAAAGAAAGTCGCAAAGGAAGCTCTGAAGTCCTAAGTGGCATCCTCCGCTTTTCAGAGGGTGTGCTCTGCCACTGAAGGCTGAGGTGCCCAAGCTGAGAAGCTAAGGGCTACTCAGGGAGAACACACCCGGATTCTCCCCAGCCACCGGCATGCATGAAGTGTTCAACCCATATTTATACAGAAATGATAATGAAATGAGTAATCATGATGAAATGTGCAGGTGGTTGAAGAGTGACCGCCGACCTGGGCACTAACAGGAGAGGCCCCGTGGGGATCCTTACTGGTGGAGGTGACATTTGAGCTGTGTTTAAAGAGTAAGTAGGAATTTGCCAGGGAGATAAAAGTGGGGAAGAGCAGGCAGGGTTCCAGGCAGACACAAAGTCATGGGCGTTCAAAGGCAGAGAAGTTGGGCTACAACAAATGGCTTAGCTTTGTGGAAAATCAAAGTTGAATGAAGCCTTGAAGAAAGGATAGATTCTGGACAGAGGAGGAAGGGGAGGAAAAGGACAGAGTAAGCAAAGACACCACAGGAAGAAATGGCATGTGAGACTTTTATCCTTTCAGTAAATATTTATTGAATATCTATTCCCAGGCCCAGGGCCAAAAGTTTGAGGTATAAGAAAGTGTACAAGGAACTTGAACCTCAGATAGCAACCCCACAAGCCTGGAACTGTTCTCCCCACTGTAGAGATGATGAAATTGAGGCTTTATAATGATGAAGCAATATGTACAAGGACACAGAGCTAGTAAATAGCATAAATCTAGCTTTTAAGTGTGTGCTGTGATAACCAGGCTTTAGTGAGCATTGCCTGAGCTGTTTGTTTTTTAACACCACAGTTAAAGCTCAGAGGATGTGGGAGAACCCATGCAGTCCCTATTCAGCTATTCAAATAAAAAATTATGAACACTGCTTACTTTCTTTTCATGAATTTTTTTTTTTTTTTTCTGCCTTGGAGGATAAATATGTGGGAGTCATGAGTTCTTACTTATAAACGTCCCAGGTCTTCTGGAACAATTACTAGGAGGACAAGATCAGGCTCTGGAAACAGCCTGATTACACCAACTAGCAAGTGATTAAGTCCATCCGCTTCACAACGTGCTCAGATATTGAGGGGAGCAGATCCAGCGGCCATCGGAGAGAGGTCAGTCAGGTCCCACCAAAACACGTTTCATAAAGACAAAGCCAGACTCGGGATTTGTGTGTAAAATGTTAAACAGGCTCCATGCTGGAAAACTCCAAGACTCCTAGATTGCTGACTGCCTGCAGGAGACTTCAGCAAATGACATATCTTCCAAAAAGCTGAGCCTAATTATTCAGATGTTGTCTAAAATCAAAACTTGAATTGGCCAGGTTCCCTAGCATTTGCCGAGTGAAGTGCAGCTTCCTCCCATCTGAATAAGCTCTTCAGAGAGTAAAGAAGATGTCGGCCCACAGGTATACTTCTAAATACTAACATATATGCAAACATACGGTTTTGACAAAGAGCAAAAAACCAGCTTTAATTTTTTCATCTGAGATCAAGCATGTATCCTAAGGAAGTAAAGGAGGAAAAAAAAAAAAGGAGGAAAAAAGTTTTGGTGTTTTTTATTTATTTTTTTTAGGGTCATCTATAGTAGTTCTTCCTTTGCCATATACTTTAAACTTTTACTTTTTTTCTCCCCCCCAAACAAAAGGCATTCCTTTTGGGCTTATAAAAAGCTATGAGACTATAATCAGAAAATACAACATTAATATAAATTTTCCCCATCATTAAATAAGAAAAGTAGTTTCTCCTTTTAAATTGGATTTCTTTTTTTAAATTCTTTAATTAGAACATAGATCTAAAGCATGAATTCATACAATCTTTACACATCTATTTTTACATTCCATTTGAAGAGACAGCTCTGATACAATTATTTGTGATTATCATGATGCCTCATATAAAAAGCTGTTATTGCATTTGAAATGTCTAAGGTGGACAGGCCTGGGATTCTTATCTCCCAAAAAGCAATCCATCCTCTACCTCCAAGAAACTGGCCATTACTTACGTTCTCTGTGGGGAAATAAATAATAAATAACAATGTTTCCTAAAATACTTTTTAACATGTATTTGCAGGAACTAAAGGGGAATCATTTTATTGTAAAACTTATCCATGACTGAAAATTTGAAGTCCAGATTGCTCTCAGGACTTTTTAATCAGGGGGCTAATTAAGGAACATTTTAATCAGCCCAAGTGGACCCAAGTGAGTTTTGCTGTCTTTTTTTTTTTTCCCTAAAGGTCCTGAAATCATTTCTGTTCTTCTTTTCCCTCGCGCATTAGGATTTCTCAATGTTTTAACATTTCCTTGGAGATGAACCCTGTTAATGGTTCAGCCCCAACAGCAATAAACGCAGTCTCCTACCCTCCGCTCAGTGAATCAGCAGACCTTGCACACCTGCCTCCATCTCAACTTAGCAGAACTGACAAATGTACAAAACTTGGAACAGAGAAAAATACGAAAAATATGACTTGAACGTTTACTTTCAGGGCAGCAAAGAGGGATGGAAACTTTTACCATCTTCCAAAAACTAGAGATGTTAATGGCCTCCTGTAGTAACTAAAACTGCAAACAGCCTAGTATTTCCAGGCCATTTTAGAGAAACATTTAAGACTGTCCCAAACTAAAAGAAATGCTTACCTTGCTGAAAGGGGAAGCAGTTCTGTCTCCACTTGCCTATGAAAATCAAGGTCCTGAGTCTGAATACCTCACAAGTATCCCTTCCGAGTTCCAGCTCTGGTTTATCTGCGATGTTTGGTTTCTCCAAACAAATTGAAAACTAGAAGCAAAGAGACCTAAATCGAACTTTTAAATATATCCTTCAAGATACAACACAGTGCTGTGGTAGGCAACTCGATAAATAATATGAATTAAATGTTAGAAAAAAATATCATCACAAGGTTAGGTGGTTTTACACTTATCTCATGGGTAAAGTTCTGTTGGCCTGTTAGTTAATATGCTCACTTTTCAGTATACAGAGTAAGTTCTTCAGATTCCAGAAGTTGTCTAAAACTGAGTACAGACTGCCTTCACCAAATACTTTTTAGAAAGTTTAATAATTTTTGCTTTACTTATTAAGGGTCCAACTTCACTGTTGGTCCCTTAAGGTGGTGCTATGGTGCTCGCTCAGCCAAGGGTATATGGTTTCCTACTCTTGAATGCATAACTAAGTGGGCTGATTTCCCACGTGCTGGAAAAAAACAACAAAAACTTCTGTGAAGATGGGCCTCATACCCTGCACTTACACGCACTCCTCTGATCATATAAATTCTGGCCCCCCACATAGAGCACTGAACCTAGGGCTGGCCATTCCTGGAGACCAATCTAGTTCTCAAGAGCTGGTCCTCACTGTAGCAGTTCAGGGGGCTGAGGAGGGGTCCCTGGACCAGCAGCTTTAGCATCACCTGGGAACTCATTAGAAATGCACATAGTCAGGCCCCAGCCCAGGACCTTCAGAACTGGAACCTGGTGGGGGAGCTCCGCAGGTGACTGATGCCCTCAAGTTTGAGAACCACTACTGCACTGCACTAGCTATCAATCCGTGTTTGTATCCTCAGAGCCTGCAGGTGGCACTAAAGGCCAGCTGGAAACAAGGTGGCTCAAGTTTTAACACATTAACTGCCATGTGAGTTGCATTTAACTCAAGCTAGTGAGCCCAGGGCCTCGTGAGGCATATGTAACACACGTCTCTTTACCTTGAGAGCCATTTGAACTATTTTTCAAGTTGCATATAACTCACGCACAGAAAACAATAAAAAATAATAAATTTTTCATTAAATGAGAAAGGATGGTTTTGTTTTTAAAGTTTTTATTCTATTTTCATAATAAAACACCATATGGTCCCAAGGAAAAAAAATTTTTTTCTAGTGTGGCGGTCCATGTGTTAACTGTTACGGAACTTGCCTGCCTGACCACACAGTTCTATCAGTTCCTTAACCGTTGCTCTGCCTCCCCCAACGTGTTAAACAGGAACTGGACTGAAATTCTTCTCACAACCGAGCAGTAGATATACTAAACCTACAATTTTCAGGGATGCAATCAATATTTAATTCTTTTGAAGGTTTTGTGTTTAATACAATGAGGATAAAAACGCGATTTAAGAATGAGGATGTCAATCTGATTAAACAGAACACCAAAATAAATAAAACTCAAATTATCATCAGCTATTGTGTATATTTAGGTAACAATAATGCACTTGATTCCGAAAGAATGATTAGAGTTCCTACTCTGAAAATAGAATTGTATTGATTAAAGTGACAAAAATGAGAAGAAAGGAGGATTTTTCTAACAAAAAGCATGTATATAGGTAGCCCTTTCCTAGATTCTGCTAAAACCCTGAATTTTGCATTAGCTGTTTTACCATCCAAACATCTTTAGTGAGCATGTGCAGCAACGGAAACTGCCATACAACCACTGTGCAAAACCATTTAGCAGCATCTACTAAAGCTAAACATACACAGTGAGCACCTAGGACTAGGCATTCCACTCTTGGATATATACCCTCGAGAAATGAGTGCCCGTGTCTACCAAAAGCCTCATAAAAGATTGTCCTTAGAAGTATAATTCATAATATTTGCAAACTGGAAACAATCCAAATGTCCATCCACAGTAGAAGAGATAAATATGGATATTCACACAATGAAATAGAAGCAGTAATGAAAAAACCAACCAACCAACAAACCAAACCACTACTACACACAACATGGGTGAATCTCACAGACTTCATGGATGAATCTTTCATGGAGTGAAAGAAGCCAGACACAAAGGGGTACACTCTTATTCAAACAGGAGAACTAATCTCTGGTGACAGAGGTCAGCATAAAGGTTACTGACGCTATCTAGGAGCAGGCATGAGGAGATGCTGCTTGGCTTGGGGGATGGTTACTGGTGTGTATACATATGAAAAGTTCAGTGAATTACCTGTTTCTAAAGGGGAGCAGTTAAAAACATACAGGCAAAAAACTGTTGACAGATTGTCATGAAAAATTTTCGATATCCACCCTAAAAATCTAGATTCCTGGGAAACTATTAGTAGCAGAGTATATTTAATGCAAAAATACTCATCATTTGCTGAGCTATATCTCAAAATTAAATACAGTGCACAGGGGACTTTTTCCTTCTTTCCAATGTATCCCGTCAAATGTATCATCTATAAATGGCCAAACCTATGTGGCTTGCACTCCCTAGCCCAATTCCTTTTATTCTGCCACTTAATGGGTCCCTCCTTGTATGGCACCGGCTGTCCGGTTGTTATCCCAAGATCCCGCATGCCCTGAATAGCCCGTCACCATCCACAGGGAGGCTGAAAGGCCTGGCTCCCTCCTGTGGTCATTATCACCCACCCCAGTGGCTTTGAATCACCATTGGCCTAACCGGGCCACCACCCAGCTTTCCTCCTGCCTCTCCATCGCTGGCCTGTGCAGGCAGGGGCCGTGTGAGGACAGCGCACCGTCTCTGAGGCCGCTCCGGGCCTACAGGATCGCTGGTTCCGACCCAGAAGGTTCGCAGAAGCAGAGCAAGCTGCCGAATGGGGGACGCTAAGTTACCCCCAAAGACAGAAGCCCCCGGACCCCGCAGCGCACCCAAGACCCGGAAACCAGCGTGGCTCTCCGCACGCAGGGTCGGCTGCCGCCCGCCCACCCGGTCCACAGGGGATCAGGGTGGGGGAAACACGCTTGGTCCTATTCTGCGCTTCCGGGTTTGAAAACCGCGGCTGGCCATGACGTGTGCCCAAGATGCGGGGCACAGTGTCCTGAAGAGAATCCAGTCTCGCGCCCGGGGCGGGGAGTGGGAGCCGAGGGGGTGCGGGCGCCCGGGGCCGCTCTGCGCGCTCTCGGGCCGGCCGCGCGGGACAGGAGGCCGGGCTCGGCGCGCCGCGGGGGCGCGCGTGTTTACCTGGAAGCAGGAACACGAGCTGCCGGGCGCGAAGCCCGTCCCCGCAGTCCACGCCCGCGGCCATACCGCCCGCCTCTCCGGGGCACACGCGGCGCCGCAGGCCGGGCAGCCGCAGGCCTCAGCCTCCGAGCCGCGCGAAAATGGCGGGAGAAGGGTCTATTCCGGGCGGCGCGGCGCGCTAAGGGACCGGCAGAGCCCGGGAGGCGGCCCGCGGGACGAGTTTCGTTTCCTTTCTGGGACCAGCCTGCTGCTCGTGTTACGTTTTTAAATTTAGCGCCAGGCCGAGGCGCCCGGAGTACCGGCTCACAGCCCGCCGTCAGGAGAAAGGGGCCGCGGCCTCTCCCCTGGCTGCCCGGCCGGTGGTAGGTGCTCACCGCGCGCCGGAGGGCGCCGAGTGACGCGGCACGCGGGGCGGGGTCGCCGCGGCCCTGGCGCTCGGTCACAGCACCCGGTGACCCTCCCTGGAGGTGGTGGCGCGGCCGTGGGACTCCCCGTGGGAGAGCCAGCGAGGCCTGGGTCTGCGGGATGTGGGTCCGGAGGACGGGTGATGCCTGCCACACTCCAAGGACTCGGGGACTCGCCTGGAGCAAGTCGCATCTGAATCCTAAAGTAACTCTTAGGCGTGGTGCTTAATTCTTTGTAAAAGTGCCTTGATCATCAGTTGCTTTCTGCGTTGCAATTCAAGAATGTGTCTGCGTTGTGACTCATAACGCCTGTCAGCGGTCCTCAAATGAGATTTAGCCCTCATCATTAAAAGGAGGTGCACAATGTGGGGCTCACAATATGAATTTGTTATTTTGGAGAACTCTTTGTAATGAATTAAAAATTAAGACATTTAAAAAGTGATGTTTAAAAAGTTAGGGTCATGAAATTTTGGGATTTAAACGTATTTAAAAATAACATTTTAATTGAAAAAGTAATGCTTGAAAAGTAATGTTTTTTGAAAAGAAGAAAATAAATATTCCTGTTATACTTTAAAGAAAAGTATGTCTCTCTCCTATCCCAGGTCCCCAATCCACCTCCCCCGGGGCAATTATTGTTAATTTTTCTTGTCTATTCTTCCAGGATTTTTCCATGCAAATACAAGTTCATGTGTCTTATTTTTTGCACAAATGGAAGAATAATATACATAATTCTTATGCACTTTGCTTTTCTTGTTTTTCTTTTTTTAGAATTTCAGCATATTACAGGGGTACAAACGTTTTGGTTACATGAATTGCTTTTGTGCAGGTTAAGTCAAAGTTATAAATATGTCCATCACCCATATGGTTTGCATTGTACCCGTTAGGTGTGAATTTACCCATCCCCTACTCCCTCTTCCCACCTTTTTGATTTCCGTTCAATTTTACTACCATATGTACACATGAGTGTTGATCGTAAGTTTCAATTTAGTAGTGAGTACATATGGTTTTTGTTCTTCCATTCTTGTGATACTTCACTTAAAAGGATGGTCTCCAGTTCCATCCAGGTTGTTACAAAAGGTATTAGCTCACCATTTTTCTTGAATAGAGTTAAATTCAGCAGCACAAAATCCATCTCAGCCTTCTGAAAAGACTTAACTTCAAACCTGTTTCCCATGCAGTGAGAAAAACACACTGAAGTTGACTGCAGGACACACCTGGTGGAGAGGAGGCCTTTCTGGCTGAGAGGCACCCATGCCAATGTTGGGGCAGGCAGCAGCAGATTAATCTGCTCTGATCACCCCATCTCCCAAGACTACTGTGGGAAAGCTATGGTGTATGGGCCAAATACCCCATGCACGGCATAGTCCCTGCTTATCATCTGGGGACATGTTGCAAGACTCCCAGTGGATGTCTGAAACCTCAGATATACCTAACCTTATATATACTATGTTTTTTCCTATACATTCATACCCATGATAAAGTTTAATTTATAAATTAGGCACAATAAGAGATTAACACCTAACAATAAAATAGAACAATTATAACAATATGCCAGCATCACCTCTCTTGCCCTTTGTGCCATTATGAAGTAAAATAAGGGTGACTTGAAGGCAAACACTGCTGGCTACTAGGTATTCAAGGGCGGGTAGAATCGACAGAGTAGATCTGCCAAAGAGATGATTTGTGTCCCATCCCGAATGGGATGGAGCAGGACCGCATGAGATTTCATCACACTCCTCAGAACAGTACACAATCTAAAATTCATGAATTTGTTTATTTTTGGAATTTTACATTTAATATTTTTGGACCGTGGTTGACCATGGGTGACTGAAACCTCAGAAAGTGAAACCTTGGATAAGGAGGGACTATTGTACATGAGAAATGTTACCCACAGTTCCTTTGTTCTGCCATACATAGCTGTTTTTATTTTTCTCTGATCCTTTCCAGTCTCTGTGAATATGTATTTTTTGTAGTTTTCATCTGGTTTTCTCACTTAACATTGTCATAAACATGTCTGCCATTGTGGTCAGAGCTTTCGTGGTTAATGGAGGGGTGTTATTTCACACTGCTGATGTACTAGGGTTTCTTAACCATTCCCTAGTGTGCAATATTTAGGCTATTTCAAACTGTTATTATAAATAATGCTACATTGTATACTCTATGTGGACAATGTATGCAGCAATTTGAAGCAGTGAACTAGATGTACATACAGCAACATAGATACTTTGTATAGAAAGAAAAAAAATTAGAGTAGGAAATGATTTTTAGCAAAATCATGCTTACCATGTAGGTAAGCTGAAAACACACATAAAACAACACTGTATATTTTACAAGGATACATACATATTTAAGGCCATGTATCAAGCACATAAAAAAGGATGTCCTTAAAATGGAGCGCACTGAGAAAAGGGATGGATAAGGAATGAGAGGCAGGAGAAATCAAATAAGAGAGGGGCCAGGCTCACGTGGTAACCGATACTGCGTCCTGCTAATGACAGTACAATTAACTCTCTTCCCGTTCTCTAAACAATTTCCTTCTCTTTTTTTTTTTTTTGATTATATAAATACTTTCTTAAAAGAGGAGCCCATAATGGTGTGGGGACTGACTCTTGACCATTATTGTCTTCAAGGTAAAGTCCAAGGCTTTGAACACACAACCCTTGAGACCTGGTCCTCGACCCTCCTGCTGCAGTTCCCACCGCCTCCCTCCCTCCCCGCCCATCCACAGCATTGGCACAGGGAACTGGCTGAGGTTCTGCCCTCTGTCCTGTCCAGCACTTGCTACTATGTTCTCAATGCTAAGGCTGCCCTGCTCGCCACAAGCCTCATTCCTGTCCCTTCTCCCTCACCCTCCACCACCGCCAGGGCCAGGACAACTCTTACTCACCCATCGGGTCTCACTTAGGCAATCCCTTCTCCCCAACTCCTTTTCCTGCCTCCTGAAACCCTCCCCCCAAATAAGCGAGATGCCTCCAGTCTTCCTATGTATCTCAGCAGGTAGTGGAGCCAGTCAACTCCTTGAGGGAAAGACAGCATCTAGTAATTCACCATTATATCCTTGGAAAATGAACAACACTCTCGCTGAGTACTAATTATGCTGAGCAGTGCACCAGGAAATTAACTTGCAGGATCTCTTTCAGCCCTCCAACAACCCTAAGGGTAAGTGTTATTGTGATCACTCACATTTTACAGAGGAAGAACATAGAGTCGAGAGAGATCCAGTCATTGCTGCGATGGCACAGCTAGCAAGTGGCTGAGTAGGAATTCCAAGCCAGGCTGTGGAACTCCAGAGACTGGGCTCTTCATTTTCCTTCCCTCCCTTCCTAGGAGTAGCATGGGAACATAGCATGTGCTCTGCAAATATTTTTTGAATAAATATGTGGATAGAGAGATAGTCATGGTAACAGTCAGTGGCTTGTGGTATTCCCTGATTTTATAGATAAGAACAAATTGATTACATCTAGTGTATCATAAAATATTCCATGAATTAGTGTTTATACTAGCCTGTACTGGTAACACTAGCATACAAAGAGACAAGAAGGTCGTTCTTCAAAGAGTAAGGGAACAGCAACCTTAACACTTCTGAGTAGAGAATCATACAGACTCTTCTAAATGCCAAAAACAATAGATGTTCATTTTCTAGCCTCCCCCCCCCAAAATTTAAAAAGGAACTGGGTGGAGCAGGGGGAATAATTCAGTGTCGGATAACCTTTAGCAATGCTTAGTGATGATCAGAGCAGAGAGACATTGTACCTAAGGGTAGTGGAAGAATTTTTTTGCTCTTACAGATTATTAAAAGCCTGTAAGAATGCTTCTTTCAAAACAAAAGAAAAATGAAAATCCGTGTTGTAATCATTTTTATCAGAAGAAGAGGTTGTTATCTTTTACCAAACGTTCCTGTTACCAAATATTCATCTAGTGACAGTAGAAAAAGCAACATGGTCGTCAACCATGAGATGAGAAGGGTCAGCTCTCTCAAAAGGGTCAACTGTTTAAAACGGGGGCCAGTGAGTAGCACTGAATAGTTCTTTCTGGGGAGAATATTTTCTTTCTGTTCTTATCAAAGCCAACTTAAAATTGAATTGTACTTGGCAGTGTAACACATAGGCACATATAAACGTGCGAGATCTGCCAGTTATAGGATAAGAATGACCGAAGCTATTGAGAAAGAGAAAAGAGCATCCCCTGACATCCTGAAGCTGGCCGGTGCTTCTCCCGTTAGACATGAACCATCCTGCAGAATACCAGCCTCGGACAAGGCGACTCTGAGAACGTGATAAATAAGGCAATGCAAGGGCACTTCATAATTTTATCCAAGCACAGACAAAAACAAAATCACTGTACCACCAACAAAATACCAAACACTTCATCTCTCAACCAAAATGAGTGACTGCTATGTCTTTATCAATTACAGCTTTATTCTCTCTCTAGTCTCCACTCCGGGTAAATAAGAATCATTGAGATCCCCAATCCCAAAATTCTCCTGCTTTCTAATAGCATCCAATCTAGAGTGAATCCCTGCTTCCTGAGACCCTCCCTCAAATCATCCAACCAAAGCCCAAATCCTGTAAGGTCCTTCCTCTTACTGAGACACCCCTGATTCTCATGATGTGTGTTCGCTCTCATGGCAACAAGTAACAAATCAAACTTTTTAAACTACAGGTGACTTTCTGGCTTCCTTGGCTGAAGGGTATTGACACTGTGTTTACACATTTCCATATGTGTGTGTATAGTTATAAACATCACATGTATATTTATATAAAATCAAGGTAGCTAGAAAATTCAGGCAATTCAAGTTCCAAAGTACACTTTCGTGCCTGAACTATATGTAAAAATAAACTATCATAATCAAGTGAATCAGATAATCAGATAATTATACATTTTGCTGCTTGGCAGCCTAAGCAATCATCATACACTTCATGTAGTTTTAATAATGTGATGTCCTAGTTATTCTCACTTAATTTGCTTTTATATATACTATTAATATTTTCTACAGTGCAGTGCTTTTGAGATTTTTTTCCAAGCTATGTATTTCCCAACAAATTAATAAATTGAGAAATATCAACATGTTGGCTATTTTTAATTTAAATATTTATTTTCAAAATTAGTATACAAACTTATATAAAGAATAGGATCACAGCTAAAAAGAATAATAAAAATAAAAATTGGTGACTAAACTCTAACCATAATTGCCCTGGAATAATTTCTTTCTACTTTAGAATATGTTCTAAAATCGTTAAGTTAATATTTTTAATTTGATAATGGAAATACTATTAATTTGTGGTTTTGTTTTACTGTGTGCTTCCTTCTGTGTGCCTAAACAATAATACTCTGATTCTCTTTTGGGAAATTCCGATGACATTTACCTGAGAGGCTTGAGGATACATATATATTTATAACATCGAACTAGTCCATATCTGCTGCTTTCTCAATATAAGTAAAATATTCTTCAAATGGTAATAAGAGATTTTATTAACTCATTCTAACAAACCATCTGAAAAACAGGAACTGCAATTGCTAAATATGGTTTATGGATTGCCAAAGATTAACATATTTTTCTGGTGACATGAGTTTCAATCAATGTTTTGCTCAAAAGCAAAAGTAAATAACATTGATTTAAAGAGGAAGTATTGCAACTTCTACAGAATAATAGTCAATTTCATGTTGTCTTTTGCAATTATATTGATCATGCAAGCACAACGTTCTTGAAAACTTAGTCTTCATTAGTTCATTAAATAGCTCTAATCTTTGAGAGTGTAATTCAATTAATAAAAGGATTATCCTTTAAAAGTGCTTATAATTTCTCTATTTTTAGCATAAACACAAAGCACATTTTTTATGTCTTTATTAAAACCTCTAGGCAGAGTAAATGAGTCTCTCATATTTCTGTTTGTTTGTTTACAGACAGGGTCTTGCTCTGTCGCCTAGGCTGGAGTACAATGGCACAATCATAGCTCACTGTAACCTTGAACTCCTGGGCTCAAGTGATCCTCCCATTTCAGTGGCCCAAGTAGCTGGGACTACAGGCATGGGGCACCATGCCTGGCTAATTTTTTTTTTTTTTTTTTTTGTAGAGTTGGATTCTCACTATGTTGTCCAGGATGGTATCAAACTTATGGCCTCAGGTGATCTTCTGGCCTTGGCCTTCCAAAGTGCTGGGATTATAGGTGTGAGCTACCAGCCCATATTTCTCATTAAGATCATACCAAAGGTGAAGAATTTATAACAAAGGCAAGCATCCTGTGTTCTGGAGTTGGGAAGAAACCAAAGAGATTAAAAAAAGGATATAAACAATAAATTAAAAGGGATTGCCTTGTATTCAAAGACTACTACATTTGTTTCATAGCTTTGGCAATATTTGATTAAATTGTGCCTAAATGAAACAGTTATAAGTCTGTAATGAAACAGACTCTCTATCACCTTCCTTGTGGATGGGAACTGTCCAGATACATTTCCATTTATTTAAAATGTAGATTAAGATTTTAAAGAGTAAGAAGTATGAGCAAACAATGGTGCAATCTTTCTGGCTTCAGAGTTAAACACTGAGTTAGAAATGAGCTTTACAATTGAATTTATGTTCAAATTGCTTAGACCGTAAGTATAGATTGGGATGAAGAAGGTATAAATTTGGGGATAAAAGAACAAAATAATATTGCTTTCAGTTTTTCACATAATTCTAACAGCATTTAACATAACATAGGTTAAGACAATGATTAACATCTTTAGACACCACTTGCTGAGCTTTTGTGAGTTGTTTGCTTGCTTGCTTGCTATTTATATGTTGCTAATCTATTTCAAGTTGCCTCCTTTTATTTCTAACATCAGATGTGTCTTCTGCAAGCCAGCACACAAATGACATTGCTATGGTAACCATGTACAACTCAAAGGGGATTTTTCTACCATTTTTTCCAGAAATGATTTAGTTAATAATAATCTAACTCTTCAAAAATAGAAATTATTATACTTCATATATGCTCCTTGTAACAATGTCTGGATCAAGCTGTCTTTTTTGAAGTAAATACACAAAGGCATTGTTGACTTCATTATGTGCAAGTAACAACCTCTCTTTCTAACTATAATATGTTGGACATTTTTAGGCAGGAAATAAATGAGATATCCCAAGCACATAACCCTCCTGCCTCGGCAGCAGAGCCAACTCCACAGTTTAGTTTGTTTGCTAACCTGGGTGACTCCAGGGAAAAAAATCAGGGGTCATTGCATTGATCCTGTTACTTTACTTCCTTAGTTTTATGTTGTAAACCAACCAACTCCAAGATTTATTTTCTGACCTTTTTACCATTTCATTTTCCATGTTGGATAAATAAGTTCAGCAGAAGCACGTTTTTTGATGGTTTTTGCCTACATTAGGTGTATTGACACTATAAATTGTTACCAGAGGCTTATGTTTTTAAACTTTCAGTTTCACTCCTCTGGGATGGATTGCTAGAAGTTAGTAGAAGCTCTTGCTCTAATATCTTGTAAAGCTAAATGAACATGGGCTCTATAAGGAGAAAATGTAGATTAGAATAGCGCTTCAAAGAAGAGTTAGAAGTTTTTGATAAAAGACAGGAAATAACATAAGAATGCAAATGAACTTCCTGTAAATTTGTATTTGCTGCTTGGCCCGCACCTTCCCCTGCCCCCAATCTCTCTCTCATGACTGAGTCAATCCAAATTACTTCAACAGTATTTATTGACACCTGCTGTGTGAGACACTGTTCTGGTTTCTGGGGTTATATCAGTAAGCAAAACATGAAAAATACCTACCTTCCTGGAGTTTACATCAAGTGAAGGGAGACAGACAACCAATACACATAATAAATCCTAGACTATGACAGAAGGTGGCTAGTGCTATAGAGGAAAGAAATAGAGCAGAAAAAGGGGGTTCATGGTATGAGGATGGTTGTGCTTTTAAACGAAGTGGTTAGGGTGGGCCTCATGAAGAAGGTAACATTTGGGCAGGGGTGTAAAAAACATAAAATAAAAAGAAGAAGGTCACATTTGTGCAAAGACTTGAAGGAAGAAAGGGAGTTGGGCGTGTGAATACCCGAGGGAAGGGTGTTCCAGGCAGAGGGAACAGCCAGTGCGAAGGCTCTGCAGCTGCAGTTTACATGGCGTGTTCAAGGACACAAAGGAGGCTGTGGAATGAGCAAGAGGGAAAGGCAGTAGGAGGTAAGGTTGGAGAAATGAGGACATTCCTTGCATGCCATTGGTGGAGATAAAATGCGATTCTCCCAAAGGGCTGGCCAAGAAGTGGTAAAAAAAGCCGAAGGGAAAAGTTAGAACAACTTCAGTTGCAATGAAAAACCTGGCAGAAGCACAGTGTTTCTCCAAGTATTTTCCCTGTAATCCACAGTCAGAAATATATTTTATAGCATGACTTAGCAGCCACACAAAGACACACATATAATTAAAACAAAGATTTCACAAGTCAATACCTATACACATTATGCTCAATGTTCACTAATGTTTTTGGTGCCATTCTAATCTATTAGGTTTCTTTTCTTTGTTCAACACTAATAAAATTAATTGAATTGATTTTACAATGGTTTATGATCTGCAGTTGAAAAAGCATTGCTATAGGCAATGTGATCGCTTTGGCTACACCCTAGCACGTGGATAACGTAATCACATCATTGTCAACTCTGAGCGCACTTTGGCTAAACTCCACATTAGGGCTAGTAATTTTAAACAGGGAACCACCATTAGCTCATTAATCAAAATCCAATGTATATATAAGATATTCTGCTTTCATGACAGCTGTCATTATATAAAAATATTGTGTGGGCTGGGTCACCACTTGGAAATGTAAAGCATGTGAAATTCAGGTACATCATTTCTGACAGGCAGCCAATATTTATGGTAGTTGGCTAAAGAGATTTTACTTCAAATAAACAAATGTTTAATGTTTCTCTAAATGTATAGACATGACCCTAATTAGTAAATTTGCTGATAGACTTTTTGGTTCATTATTTCCAGACCAATCTTTAGGCATATTTGTTTTTAGAAAGCAGTGCAAATTTTAGAACTGTATCTGAAAATGTTTTGAGAGTTTCTTAAAATGTTAAGAGCAGCATGATGTTATGAGTACATAAAGCACTGGTACTTTTCCTAACTGTTAACTTGCCCTTTCAAAACTCAAAGTTCATTTTCAATCAGATTACAATTTTAGATATCTTTTTTTCTGCTACAAAAAGTTCTTAGATTTACCACTGGATGAATTCAAGTTTTATAATACCGTCATGCACCAAATAATGATGTTTTAGTCAACAAGAGACTGCCTATATGACTGTAGTTCCATAAGATTCTAATACAGTATTTTTACTTTACTTTTCCTGTGTTTAGATATGTTTAGCTACATAAACACTTACCATTGCATTACAATTGCCCACAGTATTCAGTACAGTTATATGCTATACATAGATGTATAGCCTGGGAGCAATAGGCTATACCACCACATAGCCTAGGTGTGTAGTAGGCTATACCATCTAGGTTTGTGTAAGTGTACTCTATGATGTTCACATAATGACAAAATCTCCTAATGATGCATTTCTCAGAACGTATCCCTGTCATTAAGCGACACGTGATTGTACATCCATATTGCCAACGTAGAGAAATCTTAAAAACATACTCTTATGTGTAAGTAAATTTCAGATATATATACCATGATATTATTTATATAAAAATATGAACACTTTAAAATGATGCATATTATATACATATATATATCTCATAATATATACATGTATATGATGCATATATATAATTTTAAAACTTGCCGGGAAGAATATGCACCTAGCTTCTGAATAGCCATTGCCCTTCGGCAGGGAGAAGAGGCAATGGTACAAAGGTAGCAACATCTATATCTGTAACATTTTATTTTTTAAATAAAATGTTAAAAGGAAATGTGACAAAATTTCTCTGTAACTTTATATGTTTGAAGATTTAAAGGGCTTGCCTCTTTATAATCAGTACTGAAGACGGCCATTTATTTTAAAACTGAGAGCAGATATAAAACACAACACCATGTCCTTAACTTGCAAAGAAAAGAAGCTGATAAATACCTTTGTTTAAAACAGTGATACAGTGTGGACACGGTTTTCAGCAAAGAAAGTCCTAGTTCCTGTTTTCACTTAAGGTTGTGGTAAAGGGAACAGATTTGAGACGCAGCCAAAGATGTAGATTAGATATTAGAAGTGACTTCATGTCTCTGCAAGACGTTCAAGACTGCATATGGGGATTTTGAGAACAAGAACTTTGCTGTAATAGCTTGGGTCCTATCCTATGTAGAACTAGAAGGATTATCAGTGTCATAAATGTCCTTTTAAAGTTGGAGATTTTGTCTGCCAAGTCTAGGTAGGAAGATCTTAACTGAGCTACTTGGAATCTACAGCAAGGCAGAAAGAATGCCGTGGACAAGAACAAGAAAGCCTGGTCCTCAGCCTTCAAGAGCCTGTTCTAACGTGAGAAATGGCCGTCCCTCAGCAGGCCCAGCAGCGACCCAGGCTCTGGGGAGGGGAGGAACGCAGGGGAGGGAAGTGTTTCACTTATACTCCAGGTATTTCTATCCACTGATCAATAAGCATTTGTAAAGGAGCTTTCGAATTCCATACTGTGCAAGATGCTCTGCAGAATGAATATAAGAAAGAAAAGCATCACTGCTTAGTCTTAGAAAGTTTACAATCAAATCTGAAGAGATCCACACATGGGAAATAATGAGAAAAACAACACAGCAATCGGTAGCACAGTCGTGGTAGTGCTACCGAAGGTAAGGAAACTCAGGACGGGCTGGGCCCCTCGCGAAGAGCGAGGCAGGCAGGCGTGAGGAGCCCTGCGGGATGGCTGGAACTTGAGCAGTCACGGAAGAGTTGAGAGGGCATTTCAGATGGAGGCCGACTGTGGCTA
The DNA here is from genome assembly GCA_004363605.1 of Indri indri. Classification (NCBI taxonomy): domain Eukaryota; kingdom Metazoa; phylum Chordata; class Mammalia; order Primates; family Indriidae; genus Indri; species Indri indri. The sequence continues at coordinate 2,397 of RJWJ010030450.1, read as the reverse complement.
AAGGCTGAGGGAGGAATATTCATGAATACCACAGCACGTTATTAAATGGAGGCTTCTGGCTGTAGCGCAGATGTTTTAGAGAACGCGGGAGGCGGAGAAGGGACATGGTTGAATAAATGGTGGTGTGTGGTCACAGAACGCTTTGAAAATTAGCCAGAGAATTCGAGACTTGAGGATGGAGGGGAAAGAAGCAAGTGTGTGTTCTTGAGTAGGTCAGGGACATATTGAAAATCATGTTTCAAAGATTTCTTTGGCGGCAATTTGCATAATTAAGTGTTCCGTATGGATTCAGTATAAAATAAAAGGTCAGCATGCTTTTTCTGCTTCTTTTTTTTTTAATCAAAATATTGGGATTTTTTAGATAATTGATTACTTAATGATTTTAGAACACATGTAAGAAAATAAGCCTAAGTATAATTGGATAACCTCGTTGTCAATCAGCCTATTTATGTTAAACCTTAACTTGGAGCTTTGAACCCTTTCCCAGTGGTTTGTTCTTCTTTATATTTTCACTGCATCTAAGCACCATAAGCTATTTATTTCTCAGAAAACATCAACGACAGTAACAATAGCTAATATGGCAAATATAAAAAACTCAGACTTCTTAACTATAAAATCTTAACGGTTTTATTTCAAATCCCCAATATAGCGCTTACATAATGTTCATGTGATATTAGAAAAGGGTGTCAGAGCTGCGCTTGCAGCCTCAGTGCACCAGGGCAGGAGGCCAAGCACAGAACTGAGAGCCAGAGCCTCAGGCTGTCCTGCCTCTAGCTCCAGGCCACTGCTTTCCTTCCTCAATTCATTTCCCCACTGTAGGTTTCATCTAAAGAGAGGAGCATTAACCTGGATAAACTAAAAGAAAAAATTTTCAGCTCAAATTTTATATAAAAGTACATTTATTCATGTAGCAGGGGTTCCAGCTTGAGCCTAGCCTGACATTATAGGGCATAACAGGGGCTATGTGGCAGTGAGTAGGAAAAGTCTCATTGTGTGATGATAGAATTCTCTTGAGAAAATAACCCACTAAGACAGTCGAGCTCACACACTTTGGTCAATCACAGTTCTCTACAACTGGAGAAAGAAAACAATATTGAGTATATCGTCTGCTATTTAGAGCCTCTTCTGGCCCAGCCCCTGTGGACTGGTGGTTGAATTCTAGGAAAAATTCAGACATTGGAGTGCAAATTATTCATAAAACCACTTAAATTAGTTGAGTAGCAACAAGAACATTCATCTGTGTAACTGGATTCCAAAGGTAGAGCAACATTAGTTTCATTCTAAGTCTGGTTCTCCTTGTGCTGCAATATGGCTGCCAATGGCAATGGGTATACATTAGAGCATGAAGCATAAATCCTTCTTTTTATTCTGCCTATATCATCTCAGATTGTGTGGCCGCCCCCAGCCTAATCTCAGTGCACGGGGGGACAGCCATCGGCTTGAACCAATCAGGTTTTAATCCTGGTGATCCTGAACCGGTCAATTTCCTCTGCAATATGTGGAAGAGGTAGTTTTCTGAAAACTGCTTTGGTTCTTTAAGGTACTAATACATATTTTGCAGACAGTGAACATGTTCCACTACTTTGAAAAGTGTCTGAGCTTGTGGGAAAAGAGAGAATCTTCTAGTGAATGAAAATAACTTACCTTGAGGGCCCCAGAGCACTGGGTTGTTGACAAGCACAGGGTCTACGATAGTCCTGTAAGAGTTAAAAGGACATGTATTCCTCAAACAAACATGCCCTCCAAAGTGGAGCTTGATAATTCTGTTGGCTTCTATTCTTTAGTGTGAATTGGGTTTCCCCCTCACTGCTGTTGACCTGGGCTGTAATCACATGTTCCACGCAGCTGGAAGGAAGTTGCATAAGAAAATCTATCAAACACATGTGAGGCTCGGAGACTACAGCAAATGTACAGTTGATGAACCTGCTGGCCAGAATTTGGGATGAGAGAAAATTTAAGAAATACATTTGGACAGACCTCTAGAGATTTGGCTAAGAACAGCAGACATTTTTTTTTAAAGGCTTTTTCCTTGATTCATGGTATAATTATACTTGAAATCATGAATCTAACCTGTTTTTTTGATAGATGGGTTTGAACTGCAGAAATTCCAGTTCAACGTTTACCTCAGCTGATGGCATCATTTTAATGTTAATGCCAGTTGATATATGTCTCCTTTCTTTAGCTATAAGACTTCAGTGAGCTGATTAGAGGAGCTGTACCATCTGTAAAAACCCTACCTCTCTCGATGCACCTACTTTGCATGGAAACAGGGAGCTTGGCTGTGGCCTAACCGAATTTCTATGCCCGTAAGTGTGGTTTCCTGAAAAAGAAAACGAAACCCTGTCTCCATGTCATTGTGGGTCTAACGTGCATGCTAACCGGTTTTTTTTTTTTTTT